>JAGXCT010033646.1:0-89638 GCA_022495035.1 Philopotamus ludificatus | reverse complement strand
ATGTGGGTATTGACTTATCTGGTCGCTGGTTTGCCCGCGGCTATGGTGGTGCCGCTGGGCGAAGGAGGGTAGCCGGGTGGAGGGATAAAATTGATATCAACCTCGCCCTCACCTAATTTTCTTATACAAAACACTTTTTACACTACTATCATCGGATTCAAATCCAGCAGCAGGCTCTTCCTCTCGTCTTATTAAATAGTCTGTAACTAATTTTTGTGTTTTGTTATTGAAGCAGTCATCCAGGCTTTTTTGTTTGACATCCAATGAACAAGAAGATTTTTCATATTTACACCTTTCGTTGCTGTAGGTTTTCACGCTATTAATTAAAAGAGGTTTTATCATGCAATCTCCTGACGCATTAATTACCACAAAACATTAACGTCACTCTATCTTTAGAAGCTTTAAAACCACTGGCCGTTTTCTCAGTTTTTGCAATAAATGTTGTACTGGGCATTTTTTCCAGTAAAGTCCTGTTTCATCAGCATTGAAAACTTGGTGCGAGGAATAACAATTTTCATTTATTATCTTCAGAAATTGTGGTAAAAATTTCAGCTGCATTTTCATCGGCAGAAGCAGTCTCACCCTTAATCTTGAGATTGTGTAACGAGTATCTTATTTTAATTTTTTCCCCACCATCCCTTGCTCGTTGTAAAATCATGTTTTTTTCGTCAGATGGTATAGACTAATAATTTTCTGTTAGAAACTTATAAATTCTTTTAGATTTTTCTTTATTTGCGTTAGTATCAATTGTTATTCTTTTTGTGTGTGATCTTCTATCCATATCATTAAGGCTTTTTCCAAATTCTCTAATGTATGCGGTACATTTAGTACTAATAAGGGATCAGGAGCCGACACTTCTTCAGAATCAAAATTTACACATGTCTAAGTGACATATGATCCGGCTTTAAATCCTATAAAGATTACCGATCACTGATATAAACAATCGATTAAACAGTATCCAATTGTCATTAAAAATAATATGGTTAATTAAGATAAGTAATATATAAAGGAACAATTTAAACTATTCTGTACATTCATTGTAAAAAATGAAGATGAATTATTTGTTAACCGTGATCCTGTCGCTTCTAATATTAGGTATAAATATAAATATTATTTAATGTATGAATCTATACTAATGTAATTTTATTTAAATTTCAGAATGCGTCGTGGTCTATGGTGATGAAATTGAAAATGACAATTTACGGGATTTATCTAAACGTATATATAGTTATATAATTAATTGATAGACTACGCAAAATTATAATTTAAATATTTTATTTTAGGTGCTCCAGGTGCGTTGAAAGCCGGGATTAAATGGATTGGCTCATTTTTACAAAAAAATACTGATGACGTAGTTGAATTATTAAATCTCAAGGATGTGGACAGATACCTAGGTCGGTAAAACTAGGATATGTCATGTCACAAGAATAAGACAATAATTAAAACATGGGGATATAAATGGAATTCAATGAATCAATAAAATATTTTACTTCTAAATTTATATTTTTTTTGTGAGAATATTCTATTAAAAATTCTGTATTCATATAATTACTAAACTTGCCTTTATTTTAAGTACATGAGTTTTATTCACTATAAATTAATTTATTCCACTAGGTAATTCTACAACTTTACTTATTTATTTTTTTTATAAACCCGGTGTGCGGATCTTTGGACTGTATGTCGAAAATGTTTTGGGAAAGGATGATTGCCCTTAATATTTAACCCTACATTGCATGGTGTATCACAGGGTTTCCCAAACTGTGTTCCACGGAACATTGGTGTTCCGCGGACCCAAAATAGGTGTTCCGCGGAGCCTAAATAGATATTTCACAAAAATTCTTCTGATACGTCTATCATCGAAGAAGAAAATAATCCAAAAACTGTGATTTCTTCAAAATCGAATATTGAAGAACAAGTGTCATCTATGAACAGACCTAAACGGAAGTATGATGAAAGTTATTTGAATTTTGGATTTACGTATATTGGCAATGCAGTTACTCCTGATAAAATGTGGGTTTTGTGTCAAAAAAAAAGTACTTTTGCTCCAGCTAAACTTCGCAGGCACTTCGAAACGACACTCTGATTACATGGAAAAGACAAAAATAAAAACCAATAGTACACTCGACATACTGTCACCGAAAAAATTTGTAAAATTTAACAATAATTCGCGATATATCTAATATTGAAATTATTATCATTAGTATATTGAGCGTGCTTCAATCGATGCTTATAGATCAGGTATTTCAATTTAAATTCAAAGAAATTATTTATTGAACACAAATTTGTATCTTAACCGTTCAGACGCCACGGCGTGCAGGCACGCGAAATCGGTCTAACCACCAGCGCCACGGCGTGCTGTGTTTTTTTTATAACTGTCTTGCATATTTTCTCCCCCATAATGGATTCAGAAGATGAACATCTTTTCGAAGAAGAAAATTTACATTCCATACAAGATTCGGAGGATGAGAATGAAAGTGTGGTTTATGATTTATTTTTGGATTATCATGAATTAGACGACGATGAAGATGACGACGAGTCATATGTGAACAATGTCTGTCCAGTTGTGCCCTCTACCTCAAATCCAAGTCAAGATGACATACAAGAGGTATTTCAACGGGAAACTGATCCTTTTGGACCTCGTATTTATAATTATGACGAGAGTCAATCTGGTGGTCTATCTCTTTTTTTATTAATCTTTCCCTGTGACTTTTAACCAGTTGAATAACTAGTCTATCTACAAATTGCACATAAGTCAGTGGTTTTTAGTTTTTTTTTAGCTTATTTTCTATAGGTTCTAATAATTAATAGGTTCCGAACAATTGGTTAGAGTATTTAGGCCTACTATTCTATCACCGATAGTAAAATGAATTATTTTTTGTGAAATTTATTAGACAAAGGGTACGAATTTTTTGATAAATTTGAAGTTCTCGATGTGGGATTAATGAAAGTAGAATTCTCTTCATCGCCTATCTCATCGCTTGAGTATGCACATTACTTTCGTTTGTGAGGGACTATTTCATTTCCACTATCTATTTCATTGACGAACTAATGTCTATATGCCATTTTTCATAATTCTAAAAGAATGTGCTATTAATAATCATTCACCATAACCCTGCATAGAGTTGACTAGGGGCCCAATTGAACTTTGATTAATACCCAACAAAACAGTGCAAAAATATGTTGGTGTACACACATCCTTGTGTGCATAAATAAATCTGGTCTCTAGTGGATTTCTCCCCACAGAGCCAGTATACCCTGGGAAGGAAAACCCTAATCTGTTGACCAATAATCGGTCTAGTCTCGATACTTTCGCTCCTCTTCCTTCTTTCTAGGGGACCCCTCTCTGAGGAGGTCTTTCCCATGATGAAAGGAATCACTTGCGACCGGCTACTTGAGACTCGTTTTGGTCAGATGTGCATATGTATGCCTGTGTATATCTATATAAGTGTACGTGTATTGTCGCTCGCTACTTGTCACTGTGACTCCTGTTATAAGCAGATAAACGCCTTGTGAGAAGAGAACAAACCATCGGTTTCCGAGGCAAACCCCCTCCTACTTGCCTGGACACAGTCGAGAGGGTAAAATCCGATACCAACATGGTAGAAGATGTACGTCCAATGCCAGCAATGACAAAGAGAGAGAAACTCTTTATAAAAAACCGCATACCAAGACGGCTCGGGTCCCCGCGGTATGGACACAGAAAGGGAGCCCTCACGTCACGTGTGAGACTCAGGTTCATTTGGCCTCAACTACCATGCGAGAGTCTGGTAAGGTCCATGCCCTCAGCAAGTGAGAGCCTCGTGACTGGCAAATGGTTATTTTCAAATATATTATTTGATATTAAAGAATATATTTTCACCTATATTTATTCTAAATTGCATAAGATTAGCTCAAAATAAAAAAAGTAACAGATTTTTGGCAGTTTAATTCATGATTCGGCCCACTATGCGCCGCACTGTGGGAAGCATCACGAATTCTACTGAAAAAAGTGCTTTTTACGAAAATTCGATTTCAGAAAATAGAAAAATGACAAATAATAATTAAAACATCACAGTTTATTAGTAATATAAGATTTTTTGTAATAAGTGAAAAATACTTGCTAATTTAATGCACTTTTTGAGTATTTTTAATCACGCTAAGATACATAAAAGCGAGCGACATATTAGCGAAGCATCAAATTTAATTGAGTATAGCTTTATGATTTTTTAATCCACATTAATGTTATATTTACTATGATGAAACCTATTCTATTTATTTTTATTACCATTCCATGAATTCTCTCATTCGTTAATAAATTATCGTTTTTTAGTTAATACATAACGGTATTAATTAAATATACAAAATAACATAGCTATTATTTGATACAATATATCCATTTTTAATTTCATAATTCTAGCCCAAATGGAAAAGAAATTACAGATTTTTGGCATTGGAATTCATGATCCATCCCACTCTTCATTTAAACAACTTTAAGTAAGTCAATGATTATAAATAAATATACATTTTATATAATAAGAAAATACATATATTCAAAGGTTTTCATATATTTTTATTTATTTTTTTTAAATCATTTTGATTCTTTTATCAACTGAAAGACATTATCGAGTGGATTATAAATAAATTTTCCAACTCTCACTATATGTTTACCCACTTGCTGCATTTTATACAAATTAAATGAGGTTTCATTTAAATTTCCTCTATATATATATGTATCATTATGATACACAAACCGGCCTGAAACAATACATATTGATTTAATTTATAGATCGATGTTTAAATAGTCATTTAAATAAATTACCTTGAGGTCTTTTTGTTGGATTCAGTGCTTTAAAATATTCAGCTAAACTAGCACCATGATTAGCTACAACCAACCCTAAAATATATATTTATAATTTAATTATATTGATTATAATTTCGATTTTATTTAAAATAATACCTGCATCTTCGAAAGGTACCAACGTTAAATTTTCGTATCTTTTACCGCATCCATTAATCACGACGCTTTCTGTAATTTTTAGGACATTAAATAAAGCAATACATATTAATAATATGATATATATCAAATTATACTGAATATCAGAAGCGATAGAATCAGTGTAAATAAATAACCCATTTTTATTTTTTTTAATTAATACATAAATTTAATTTTAATTCTTTGTTTAAATAATACTTATCTTAATCACCATTAATAATTTAACTGTTACGATTAGTCATTGTTAATCGATTATTTATAGATATATATTTAAATACTCGTTAAATTCGCAATTTCCTATTTTATGGATATCGTGATTAATTACCATTTACTAACGTCTTGAGGATTTTGCTGATTTTTTTATATTATTTTCAAGTGTTACTAATTTAAAAAAAAAACGAATTAATCACTAAGCCGTTAAATCTTCTCTGATAAATAGAACAATGCAAATAATGTCTCTCGGAACGAGCACAGCAGCTCAAAGAAATACGAGATTTGGCAAGTAAATCGGCCGTGCTGGCTGTAAAATAAAACCAAAACCGGCACTAAACCGCACCAAAGATAATAAAGGAAAGGGCACTCGTAAAATTAGGCAAGTCACGTCTTCTTAACAAAAGGTGTTAAAAGCTGTACAAAAAAAAACATAAAAAAAAACGCCCGGGGAAAAAAACTCACCGAGAGTTAAGACGTCTAGACTGCGATGTTTCTCAAATATCGCCGTTGACCCTTGTTGTATTGGAGATTTATGCTATCAAAAGAATTAAACCCTTATCCGTACCTGCTCGAATTTTTTGCCGTGATTAAAATTTGAATTTTTAAATGTTGCGTAAAGCACGAGAGACGCATACTTTCGAATGTAGTAAAAAAAATGCGTATATTTTTTTCGTGCTCCAAACGGTCGCGGTCAATCGCGATTTTCCACGTGAATTCCGCCAGGTCGTTTGTGATAAACGATCTCCGTGAAACATCCTTGCAAAACACGACAGGAATTCCGGGACATCCTCATCTCCAGGAGACTGGATCATAATGTGAAAAAAGGTAGTACGTGGGGCACAAACGTGTCACTGTCGAGAAACTGAAACGTGGACGTTAATGTAATACTTGTTGGCTAAATCTCAACACGACACTCTTAAATAAATATTAAGACGAGGAGACTTTTACCTCATGTAATTCATTATTGTTTAATATAAGTTGTGTTTCAATAAAATCAATTCCTTAAACTGATTATATTTATAATGATGATTAGTATGAGAGTCTTAGAGATTAAGATATTGTTGATAATGATAAAATATAAATTCTGATTCATTTTATAAAATAATAGTCAGCCCTCCTATAACGAATAAATTCAAACCATGTTTTAGAAAACATCCGTTATAGAAACCAAAGATACTCATACAAAATTTGGGAAGAAGGCTTTCGAGTAATCACTTTTATTAGCATTACACACATATTTACGAATTATGTAATTTAACCTTGAAAAATTACGTTCTAGGGAAGAGCGATATAGGAGGGACTATCGAACTTGTTATAGAAAATCACAGTATAGTTACACACATGTTAATTATACAATACTATTTTAGTTAAATATTTTACATTGTAATCTATGATCCTCCTTATGCAGTTTTAATATCTCTTTCGTAAAATTCAGGCGGGTTTTTTTTTTATTTAAATAAGAATTTGAGTCGTTTTGGACTTTTCAACATCTGTATTCCTTTTTATCTCGAAGTCCATGCTTCATCGACTTAATAATGTGCACTATGGACCTTGGGACAATTCCTTGATTATTATCATATTATATTTTACGCGAATCTTCTTTTGTAGGCACCCTCATGTCTGAGGATCGTGACCATACTATGCATCTTCTATGCGTGACCATTCTATGCATCTCTTCATGATTCTCTGCATTCTGCATCCTGTATCGCAGCTACTACGGTAGAGCCTGTGGCGATCTTCAATTGGTCGGAGCGGATGAGTGGTAGCCTTGCTCCATCCCCTGCATCCTTATACGTCTCCAACCACGCAAGCTTCTCCAGGCTATCATTTCTTCAGGCGATATGCCCAAAGTATCAAAGAATCCTTTTGAGACATACGGTAGAAAGTCGGTCATCTTTGTCGTTACCCTTATCTTTTAAGACTGACACTTTTGTGCGTTTAGCGGTCCATGGTATTCTCAGCAGACGTCACAAGCATCACATTTCAAAAGCGTCAATATTCTTTTACCATGTTCTCATTTTTGGTGGAGATTTCTACGTCTTTAGTAAAGATTGAGAATACCAGACTCTACACTAAACGTTTTTTTGTCTTGTTGGATATCCCCCTGTTTTTCCAAATTGTCCACACTTTTGACATCGCATTTTTAGCCATCCCTATTTGCCTTCGTACCTCTGGTTCACAATTTCCGTTACTCGTAACGTAGATAACGCGGATCAAACGCCACTATTTAGTTTAAAGTCTCATCATCAATCAATTTGGATTGTATATTAACAACTCTCAACACTTTTTTACTTTAGACACCTTATATAACACTGTCGAGGATTCAATATGTATTATTAACGTGGCCTTATAACCCTGAGGCGGGTCTTTGCCACCTGGAAGACACCTCCGTCTCAGCCATGATGTCCATGACTATGACGGACGTTTTCCGGGTTATCTTGGCTCTTCGAATACGGGTCAGGTTGCCAGCCACAAGCCCGGGAGCCGAAATGTCACTTGTGGATTGTAACAATAATAATCAGACGAGGTTAGGGCCAATTCGTATTTAATTTACGGTCTGATCGGGTGCTACGGGCACTTCCTGTGGCACGCACGTCACTGAATTGGCCTGGATGGCGGCCTGGCTCTTCATAACTCCGTAGAATCTACGAAACCATGATTGTTTCTAACCGCCATCGCCACCACGTCTGATACTGGCACGCGACAACACTCGACCCTATGGACCACTCGAACAATATATCTTCATAAATTATTGATTAGACAATAGTCGTCTTCGAATGGCTTGAGCCCAGAAGCTTGTTCCATAGTTACATAGCCAAGTCTGATAGCCAAGGCCCCAACTTGAGCCTGCTATTCAGGTGAAGCAACCTTGTCATTGTCCTTGCTCTGTCTTTCACATAATTGATATGCGTTAGCATTCTAAGGTTCATATCAAGGGTTACCCTTAAGTCCTAGTCCGTAATTGGCTCTGTTCACCACGTAGTTGATATGCATTAGCATTCGTAGGTTCCTTTCAAGGATTACTCTTAAGTATTTGCCGCTGGGTTTATTTCTAATGTTCGGATCCTCCGGGAAGCTGACACATAAAGATCTTTGGAGAAAACGCTTGATTAAGATGCATCAAAGTCTGCTCGCCCGGTCCTAGAATCCAATGCTTTCTAAGATAAGGCTAGATGAATCGTTGATCGCACGTGTTACCTCCGACCAGCACCAGAATGTTGTCCATATGATCAAGCAACCCTCCGGGATGTTAACGGGTAAAAAAACGTCAAACAAGATGTTTCACAGTGAGGAGTCCGGTACTGAGCCCTGAGGGCATCCTATCGTAATCGGCGAACATACTAGCTTGTATCCAGCGTCGAACAGCATCGCTCTATCGCTATTGTAGATGACAATCACAGAATATAGGTCCGCTGAGACATTTCTTTGTAAGTTTAAGAACAACGGCCCACTAGGCACTGTCGAAGGCTCTGGCAATGTCATGCGTAATGCATAGAATATATTTAACATAAGAATTTTGACTGAAATCTTTTACCTAATACAGTTAAACCCGCACTAACACTAAAATCGAGACCGTGTAAGTTGGAGTCGTGTTATTGGGTTCGACTCTATTTAGTGTCGCAATTACCTCTCGAACTGCTTACCTAACACTAGAAGGTCGTAGGGCCTTGGGATGTATCACTTTTTTTGCAATTTGGATCACTCCGTAATGCTAATCAGTCATTGTCTTGAAATAAAATCAATTTTAAGACAAAGATTCATGTTCATTCAAATATATTGCTGAAAAAACGATCTGTGATTGAATCAATCCAGCGTGTCAAGACTCATTTAAAATTATGATTTCATTGAAGTTTACACGGTCATTGAATACTTGTCGTGCTTTGACGAATGCACCGAACGAATCTCTGATTTATCGTCAATGCCGCCAATCAGAGATCAAACGATCCCTACTCCGACAATAAGCATCCGAGTCATAAAGCACGAGTGATGAATATTTCTTAAGAGATTTTTTTTAAAAGCTCACCAAAGGGGAAGCCTCCATAATGAATTAAATTGCCTATTGAGACGTGACGAACCGTGAAACTATCCATCAGCATACTCGACTGAACATATTGATGATCTCCGAGACACGCTTTTTTCCCTGTGTAGGTGTGCCATTGTTTGCGCGCGGCTGTCGGTGGTGGTAGGTGGTAGGCGGCAGTGGCTCGTGAGCCATTCTGCACGCCGCAACCTTCATCCAATTACGGCGTCGAATGCCGTTTATTCCGCGCGATTAGTTCGCCATCTCGCTAGCGGAGGGACGACTTTTCATTTCGCTCCTCCACCACCCACACCATTCTGGCCCTCGTCAATTCGCGGCGGCGGAATGCACTTTAGTTGCGCCACTAAAAATTTGCGATGGAATTGCGTGCGATGGGCGAAAGTGCTTTGCCGATAAAATGTATCTACTCTCTAAGGTTGACGCCCTTGCGAATATGGAAAAATTAACTCTTATTATTATAAAACCTAATAGTTCATTTTTAGGAGGGTTTTTTTTTGTCACCCCATGTGGAAACGACGCAATAGCGTCATATTCCAGTACCTGTTTAGATTACGAATCATATAGACGCACTATTAATTAATCTTGCATATTCAAAATAAATTTTCTTTTCAGTTTTCCATCAAAAAAACCATTGTTTTTTTGCAACATTATACGCGACCGCAAATGAAAAGTGTTTAGTGCATCGGGCTCGCGGGCACGGTTGATATAAATATATCCCCCCGTTTGCCTACTCTCCTTCGGCCGCGGGCAAACCAGCGACCAGATAAGTGAAACCAAACAATTACCCACAAGAAACGCTTTTAGGTGTCATAAACCTTTTTCCTACGGCGAGATTCCATACAAGAATCTGAAACTATCTACTATTGACCGCCAGTGGCGGCCACTTTCTCTTGACCACTCTGTTGGTCACCCTCTATAACTATTCTACGAATAACACGGGGATTCAGAATATCTATTTATCACCTCACAATCCCTACCGGGGGGGGGTAGCCACCAAGTTGATCAGCATCTCTTATAAACAATATTTTATATTATAATCAACATAATCTCGACTAAAAACCCAAGTAAACTTTGATACCTAACAATATAAGTGCACCACTGAAAAATATGTACATTTACGTGTACACATATCCCTACGTGCATAAATAAATCTGGTCTCTAACGGATTTCTCACCACAGAGGAATAACCTGGGAAGGTAAACCCTAATCTGTTGACCAATAATCGGTCTAGTCTCGATACTTTCGCTACTCTTCCTTCTTTCTAGGAGACCCCTCTCTGAGGAGGTCTTTCCCATGATGAAAGAATTGCTATTGCGCGACAGGGCTAATAATCACTTGCGACCTGCTACTTGAGAAATGTTTTAAGCAGATGTGCATATGTATGCATGTGTATATCTATATAGGTGTATGTGTGTGGTCGCTCGCTGCTTGTCACTCTTGACTCGTTATAAGCAGATAAAGCCTTAGAGAAGAGAATAAACGAATACCGAGACAAACCCCTTCCTACTTGCCTGGACACAGTTGAGAGGGTAAAATCCGATACCAACAAGGTAGAAGATGTACGTCCAATGCTAGCAATGGCCAAGAGAGGGAAACTCTTTACAAAAAATCGCATACTGAGTAGCCATATTGAATACTTACATTATTGTTGACTGTCAATTCTGATGCTCTTGCGAATTAATTGCTTGCCGATGTTTCAGCAGGATTGAAAAATTAATCAAAGTTTTATTTTCATAATCTTGAGAAAGGGGGAATATGTTTTATCAAATGAAATAAATGTGTTGCTTTCCCTCGTATCTATTATAAAATATTTTCTTAAATCTACTGATTGTTCTTTAGTTCTAGATAGTAAACATACTGTTTTGGAAGAATTATTTTAATTACTGCTAATAACGAAGCCAAATGTTTTCTTTTGAAAGGCAACCTACCTTGTTATGCAAGAATGTACTTACTCTTTATTTTATTTAATTTTTTTTTAATTGACGATGATAGAACAGAGTTTATCTACAGTGGTGTTGATAATTTTAATCATAAATTAGCAAATTTCTTCTGTAAATTTCTACTCATGAAACGCTTCTTCATGAATGATGCAATGATAAACGTGATTTTTCTTTGTAAATTCCTCTCTAATTTAAGATCTTCGACTAGCCGGTATATTGGATCGATTTTACTTAAAATCTCTTCAGAAGCATTTATTAAACTACTTATTATGTATTCGCAGTCTGTGTATGGGTTTTCTTTCTAGGCTCTTAATTAAACAATAAAACTTGCAATATTTATCTCTACAAAGTTAATAATGTACTAATCTTTCTTGAATTTTGATACAACACTGACTGATTGAAATTCATATTAAAACTATTCATCATCAAATTAAAAAAAATCTATTTTAAATGCGTCATTCGTAAAATATTAATTACATATATTTGATTGCGTACAAAACAAATAATGAATATTTGATGGTATGGTATTAATTATAACATAATAAATAATTATTATCAATAAGTTAATTTATTTTCAGCGGTTAACCCAAACGTTCATTGACCAAACCATACATTTTATTAATTATTCATCAGCTTGATATATTATATAGCATAGAGTTTATATAATAATTAATCTTTTAAATATAACTAATGCGTATTTATTATTTTATAAATATTTGCATATTTTAAAAACGTTTCCCGATTGAATAGCTTTATGCTTCGTCGGGCCACAGCTCTACAATTTAATCGATCCGTCATGGCGGCTCAAAACCATTCGTGTCGTCCGAAGGGGATATATAAAACTTGACCCTAAGCATTTCAAGTTAAGATATTGATATATTCTTCGACAATATCTTGACTATTTATAAAAAAAATGTATTTTAGGAATAAATATAGTTATTCAAGATATGCTTCATAATTTGGTCGATAATATGAATTTTTCTACTAATCAATATGACGCGTAAATGACGCACACACTTGCCGATGTCCCGCCGCAGACTGAGGACGTTAAATTCTCGCGGCACGTGTCACTGGTATACGTTTTACTCGCACTTGGCACATCGTACCGGATGCAAGCGCGAATAATCATCGCCTCCATGGCTTCAGAAGCGAATATTGATGTTTTTATTTTTTTTCGCAGTTGCAGACTATAAAGGTCAATAATTATTTATAATATTTTAGTCCTTAAACATGGTACGGTGGTGGTCCGCGGGCCACTGGTGGACCGCAAGAAAATTTGGGTGGTCCACAGAAAAATGTTTTAAACCACAGCAAACCAACTATCAAACTAAAAACGTTCTAAACACTACGTAAGTTAATATTTCAGAGCTTTTGCTATAGAATATATGTTCAGAGGTATTCCCTATAAATACTGAAATTTGACGGCTTATTTTATGTAAAGTTATCCACCGATGGCTCTCTAAAAGATGCCATCTATTTTTAGAAATTAAAAACATCTGCAGAGGAACCTTGTTTTTAAAAAAAATGTTTTGTGCCATCGGGTTTAGATTATAAAAAACAGGAAAGAAAAGAAGCAATACAAATGAAGAATATGAACTGTTGATTTTAATCTGGCCTGCGAGCTACTGGTAAAATCTGAGGAATCTAATTAAGGATTTAAAAATCATTGTTTTTTTATTTTCATTAAATTTCAAAATTTCTTAAGCAAGGTTAGTTTTTTCTCAATAAGTCGAACATCAATATTTTTCGCTCCCCAGCTCTGTTTCCTAACTGATCCGTCACGGCTGATGGGGTATTTTCATACAAAATAGACTTTTTATTAAAAGAATTATTCAATACAAATCAAAAACCTGTGGTCCCAAATAGGCCCTAATTTCACGGCAAGGTTAAGCAAGCTTGTACAGTTTTTAACCACTTTAAACACTAAAAGATCCTATTAGTAGTTCGCGGGATTTAAAATTATTCATTTAGTGGTACGCAGGTTCAAAAATTGGCCACCCCTACTCTATATGACTCGCGAGCCGCAGTTTTTTTAAACCATAATTTTAAAATCGTTTATTTATTGTACTTCCACTCAAACTGAAAATCTGGGACCCAGTGAATGTACACGCTTGCCAGCGAATGAACGGCGCCACATCTTTTTGTTCCTCGAGCACAATTATCGCGAACGTATTCAGTTTGCACACGTGTCTGCACAAATTTAACATTGTACTAAGCCCAACACTGCAAACTAATAACTGCCATACGTTAACTTTAATCCTGCTAATGGTCGACGTAACCTCTACATCTGGCCTGCTATAATCTGCGCCACATTAACCAACTTAACAACCACGGTTGACGTTCATCTGAAAATATTGGCAAAGGTGTCACGTAATGCATAAATGGAATTATTAAAGCCGATAAAAATACTTAGTTATACCTAGAGCGTGATTTTCTTGGTTCCATAGACATCAAAAGTAATTTCAATGCAGTATATTTATTAAAAAAATAACACGTCCTGTTGCTTTTCGAGCATACCGTACACTCGAAAAATAATAATTTGATAGGCATCTCTAATCAATCGTGAATCACATAGAGCGTGTAATATCATCTCCGTCGTATACATGCATACATTTCACACCCCTCACCCGTCTCCCGCTTGATATCCTTGGAATTATACACGATTTTTTTTATGAAAGGGACCTTTGTAACACTGGCCCCTGCGGTGATATCCAAAACCATTTTGAAAGTCATATTGTTAACACAAAGAAACATTGTTATCCTGGCGAGGCACTTATAAATTTAAATACCCCATCATTCATTGCCGGGGTTGTGTTTTTAACACCACCGCATTAGCCAGCAACGTAATCGTACGTCACGGAAATATTACACGGGATGTGCAAACGCGCGGTCGGGGGTGTGAACGGGTTAACCGTTTCAATACCAAGCGCAGTCACGAGAATTAAATAAAAAAACATTGACATATATAATGTACTTAATTTTTTTTTTATTTGCCATAAATTTAATTTTGTAAAAATACATTTAAGCAGAAATTAAATAAATTATCTATGCACTGTGTACTTTAGTGAATTTTTTTTACACGGTCCACTAAAAATAAAAAATACTATTCATATATTTTCACAAAATTTATTTGTAATAACACGATTTCCATTATTTTTTTTTTCTTAATCAAAATACATATCTCTAAATAATAATAACATCTTCTATAATTTATTTGTTGGGTTTTCATTATTTACACAATTTCCTATACCAACTACCAACAATAATCACTTTTTTGTATGGTTCTTAGTGGGATGTGTCTACCGTGTAAAATTAGAGTTGTATTTTATTCTAACCCTACTGGTTCAAAACATTAATTTTTTTATTAATCATAAGATTTCCAAAAAATGCAAACATTGTATACATTGTAAACAAATTTAATATTGATCCCTGATAAAACATGTGTATCGAAAATACTTAATATCAGATATTGCTATAAATCTAGCCAGCCATGCCGGTCTATTTGGAACCCCAGGTTTTTGATGTCGCAAACTTTTTTTGTACTTCTCTAAAAATGTCTAACGAATAAATAATATAAATAATCAATGACCTTTATTGTCCGCAATTGCAAAAAAAAAATAATAAACAACAATATGCTTATCTATTCGCTCCGTACCGGTTGCGAGCGAGAAAAAACATCGCGCTTGTGCAAGTGTGAGTGAAAACGCACACTTGTCAGAGTGGGAGGCGAGCTCTGCGTCGCGTGCGGCTCAGTCGCGGCGGGCCGTCACTTTGTGCGCACGTCAATTTTGCGTCGTAATTAGTAAAATAAATCAAAATTTAATCGATATTTTGGATTTTTCTACTAATATATATCATGAATAACTTTTATTTATTCTTAGAATAATCTATTTTTTTTAAATGTCATGATATTGATGAAGAATTCATCAATATGCTTGGGGTCTATTTTCATACAAAATAGACCCAATCGGTAAATTTTTTTTTTATATAATATATAGAAAAAAAACGTAGTTCAGTTTTTGGGTAAAAAATCATTCGGGCCAATATGTCTTTTATTGAATAGGATATCAGATCAAATCCTATAGATGTTTCTTATTCATTTTAGCAATGAAAATGGTTTTTATATATTCATAAAATACAATTAATGAGAGTAAAACGTAGATTCGACCAAAATTATCAAGAGTGAAAAGGCTTATTCGAAAATAATTTTGGTCCCCCTACAAATGACCCATAAAGTATCAAAAAAAGGTCATATAAAGACTTGAAAACAAGACATGATAAATCTATATAAAAAGGGAATGGAAAAGAAAGTATACATATACAAAAATTTTATCATATTTTAGAATTTTGAGAGGAATGGCACATTTTTGTTTATACAAAATTTCAATGGTGGTTTTAGAAGCCCTAGCAACATAAGGTAGTGTTGAAAGGGCCTTCCCTGGTTTAAAGTTTATTTTACGAGACTATCGAAATAGTTTAAATGAAAATACATTGGATGATATTTTAATAACTAGAGGTAATTTTCATCTTAATTATAAATAAATTTACACAAGGATCCTACCCACTTCAACTGTGAATATACAAATTTGCTTCGTTATATATGTCATATTGCTATCATAATATGTATATTTCTGGTGTTTACTATATTTAATAAGTATTATTATTTATATTATTATATCATTTCTTTTGTAAAGGCATAATAAATTAATTGATATAATAATATAAAAATTCTGGTGGAAAATATTTTTAAATTAAAATTAAAACATTTAAAAAATAATCAATCGGAGCTGAACTGAAAAACGGAATTAACCCTTATTTCCCCCAGAACGAAAATCGGAACTGAACCGCTAAACATCGTTAAACCGAACAGTAACCAAAAATTACATATAATTACATTAAATTATGATTTAACTAATATAATATTGTTTTGGTATCAAATAATACCATTCAAAGTCAAAAAATAAAATCTCAATGACCCTTTGGATAATTATGTGATGATAAATCTGATAAATAAGTAAAATGGTCATAAATAACTTCCGATTCAGGCAGACAGCTTATATTTTTTGGATTTACTCGCAGTGAGTCACTCGACAAGGGGATTTTTGTTTTCACTAGATGGATAAGTGGCCTGTCAGTCATTCGATAACTATTTAGTGTAGTGATATTCCGAACCCTTAAAATGAAGAATCAAAAAGTGCTTATTCGTCATGTGATCCTTTGGGAATTCAATCAAAGCACTAGTGCTAAAGCGTTCGGGCAATTAGAAATTAAAGAAAAATTACAGGAAAAGCGTCCTGCACCTGTCAATCAGAAGGCGTTATCCTGTAAAAAAAATCTGAGGCTCAACTAGTCTGCTTTCCCACATCCACATTACTCCCATGATCTTGCTCTTACAGACTACCACTTTTTTTGTTCTTTACGGTATTTTTTTAATGGAAAAACTTTCATTAATGATGAGCAAGTCAATCAGGCTCTTGATACTTTCTTTTAGTCCAAACCCACCAATTATTATGAGGAGGGGATTGATAAGTTTCCAATAAGATGGGAGAAGGTTATCTTTAACAGTGGTGAATACAAAATAAATTGATGTAATTTTTTTAAAGCAAAATAAAAGTAAGATAAAAACATCGTAATTTAAGACCTTTAGAAGAAATCCCATGTCTTTATAATACGCGTATAAACATGAAATTTTCAGGTAATGTTGTAAATGCTTACGGGCACGATATTCATGTGTTTTTTTGAACAGGGGCTCCCAACATTTTTATACCCAAGCAGTTAACTTTATAGAATGGTAAAAATCATACGTTTATAAAGATATAAAATCCTCAAAATATTTCCATCGCTTATAGATTATGGATGATGGAAAATCCCGTAATATGAAAATTGTCGAAACTTATGTCGAAAAACTTACGATATATTCAAACAAATCGAAAATGTACACGATTTTATGAAAAAAAAAATAACTTTTAAATTTAACTAAATAATTACCGTCATCTATGTATAAATATAATATAACCGATCGGAATGTAATGATAATCCAAGCTAACATGCATGTCAAATTGTAGAATTACATTGTGCATGGCATTTTTTTCTGATGACGAAGTGTAGATATGGCTTTCACGCCAAAAGGCGTGAACGGCTCATAACGCTTGTCTACAACATCACGCCAAAATGCGTGAACGGCTCATAAAGTGTTAATGACTCAACCTAATACAATTAGTTAATAATTCTTAATAAGTAAAGAATATATTTGACATCCTTAAATACAGATATTTTAACAAATTATTAATAGAATAATTAAATAAATTACCTTTGGAACCAAAACAAATTTAATAATTATAAAACTGAATCGTATCGCATTGATATGTCTGTTTGTTCCTTTATACTATCAATAATTAAATTATTATACCTATGATTAAATTATATGACATAAGATACGATATCGCATTCGCATCTGATTTCATATAAGCTTTTTTTTACTTAATTTAAATAAAAGCTATTTTTCATATCGGAATGATTTAAAAATTATGTATTACAAATAAAAATTAAATATTACTATAATAAATGTTAGTATATTTTTTTTAAACTGTATAAACCTGTTGATGTGTGATATTTGGAAAGGCGTTACTAGATTTGTTACATAGCACGCTTTTTACACCACACACTAACTTCTTTAACTTTTTCTATGGGAATTTCGTGTTTTTTTGTATATTCGACTTTTATTTAGTTTACTTCAATAAAACTTTCATCATACATCCATATATACAAACGCGCAATACAACAGTGTGAGAGAATACAATCCGGACCATTACCAAAGAACCAATTTAATAATCATCACAGGAAATAATTTAATATTCAAAACTGACAAGTGAAAATGATGAATGCGTTCGTCTGACATATTTATTTTCCTCGAAGCAATAACTTGTCTAAACAGGGTAACAGGTTCATTTGAATTTATAAGAAGGAACTCGTTAGTGGAAAGGTTTTGTTATGCAAATGGACCTAGCCCCCCTTTGTGACCTCTGTGTTTCACGGGGTGTCAATGTTATAATAATTTGTTTTCTATAGTCGAATTAGCATATTCAAATGCGATATGGGATCCTAGAATCACAGTTAAATAAAAAAAAAACAACAAATTTCCATATCCATAATTTAATATGATTGGATTAATTTTGTTTTATTTTATTTGGTACTCGAGTGCTGAGCAACTTATAACATCTGCCTTGTAAAGTAAATACACCACTGCACCCTCGGTAATGACGGTAATAACGATTTAACCCTGCACCGTCACAAATCATTAATTAACATATGGTATCCAATTATAACTTCTCGCCCATTAAATTCAAACGATGACCTTTTTTATTCGGGACCACGAAAGGCACGCTCGGTTGAAACGGGTTATTACGTAGATAAATATACGAGCGTGAAAATTATATCAATTTTAATCAATCGATACCGTAATTGGTTAAACGGGCATGGCCATATGGCCTCATTAAAAAAAATATGAATAGGGGTGATATAAATAATGAAAATCATTTTACCGTTTTAGCATTTTTTTTTTTCGAAGCTTCGGATCATATAAAACTACATTCTATTCAAATCTAATAAATATTATCATTAATTATTACTATTACAAATCCTATGATAAATTTGACCACTGAAATTAATACATATCTAAATTTTATTTATCATTAATTTAATTTATATTAAATTAAGAATGTGATTATTTCATAGCAGTACTGATGTTAGATATACAAATTTTTTGATTTTTCTTGAATAACTATTTTAATAAAAATACTACAAAAAAGTCTAAAGAATAAATATTATAAATAATCATTTTTCTTTCTTTCTGGAATGTCATTTGCGTTATCATTTACGCGTCATATTTATTGGTTAAAACTCAAAATTACGAAGAATATTATGAATAACTATATTTATTCGTAGAATAATCCATTAAAAAAAAATGCGAATCGTGACTTGAAATACTGGGGGTATCTGAGATACCCCCTTCGGACGATGCGGTTATTTTCGAGACGTCGCACAGTGGGATGGATCATGAATTCTACTGCCAAAAAACTACTTTTCCATTTGAGCTTGATTTATGAAATTTAGCATGAATATAGGTATTGTGTATATTAAAATGGTATACCATGGTATTTTGTATATAGTTTTTTTACGTCAAATACACCCTTTTCAAATCAAATGCACCCTTTTGCAAATCAAATACAACCTTTTGAAAATTAACTACAACTTTTTGCAAATCAAATTGACCCTTTTAGAAATTAGGTTTTAATAATTAAATATTTTTCAATATATCATTTTTTTATCAGTCCAAAATCCACTGTATTTAGAACCCCGAGTTTTCCCGCTAATTACATTTTTTTTAATCAGTTCCTTCAAAAACGAAAAAAACGGATTCCACTGTATTTAGTACCCCGAGTTTACGTTTTTCCGCTAATTATGTTTGCTTTATCAGTTCCTTTAAAAACGTAAGATGATAATTGAATCCTGATTCGTCGATGAAAATGATTGCTTGCCGATCTTCTGTGGCATTTCGTAAAACATTGTAATGCATAATATTTACGTTTTGATTTTTAAAATTTCTATACTGTTAAAAAACGTAATTAGTGGGAAAATGTAAATTCTGGGTTAGAATCGCGGTACTAAATACAGTGAAACCCGTTTTTTACATTTTTGAAAGAATATGATAAAAAAAGTATATACAGTATACTGAAAAATATTTGATTGTTTAACTTAATTTTTAAAAGGGTCAATTTGATTTGCAAATAGTTATATTTGATTTTTAAAAAGTTGTATTTGATTCGCAAAAGGGTGTATTTGACGTAAAACACTGTATTAAAATATGGCATAATTGTAAAGTTTTCATAGTTGTTATTTTGAAATATTTTTTTAAATACTATTTAAAAATATATTTTTTATATTTATTAATTGATATTGAAGTATATATCTTAAACCAGTGGTTCTTAACCTTGTTGGAGGAACTGAACAGCACCAGTTTCGTATGCACGTTCACCGAACCCTTATATCATACGTCGTATCATTTTTCATAATATCGTACAATAAGTCGGGTGTGTGTTTTGACCTTTGCCGAACCCGGGAGACTGACTCATCGAACCCCTGGGGTTCGATCGTTAACAGCCTAGGTTAAGAACCACTGTCTTAGCCTATATCTATACTAAATTTCATAAGTCTAGCTGAAATGAAAATGAAGTTACAAATTTTTGGCAGGTTAATTTATGATCGGCTCGAAACCATCGACGCTGGCCGATGGGGTATATTTTGTATGAAACGAATGTACGAAAATAGACCCCAAAAATTTCAAGTCGAGAATTGATCAATTCTTCAATAATACCTTGACATTTAAAAAAAAAAGAATTATTCTATGAATAAAAATAGTTATTCATGATATATATCAATGATTATTTATATGTATTCTTTAGACCAGTGATGTCCAACACGCGGCCCACGGGCCGCATGCGGCCCAGTTCGTTTTGTTTTCATTCTATTGGAGTTTTAATTCTTCTACAAATATTAATTTCATTTGCAAAAGGGCTAACTTTATTTGCAAAAAGATTAATTTCATTTGCAAAAGGATAAATTTCATTTGCAAAAGGGTGAAATTGACTTGCAAAACTAAATAAAGAAATGCTTTAAGTGCATCAAACACAAAAAATAATAAATCGAAACAACAATGACTTAAAATAATTGCATATCATCTAGCCTCTAAATTTGAAAATCATAAAGGGTGCGTTGAATTATGGGGGGGAGGGGTAGGTTGAATTACATACGACATTAATTAATAAATTCTTTTTAATTCGTTTTGTTTTTTTATGCGGCCCACCACATACTGGTATTTTTTTATTTGGCCCATCAAACGATTTCTGTTGGACAACACTGCTTTAAACAAATACAAAAAGTTTGGGATATGTAGGATTTATATAAAAAGAGTTATTTGAAAAAAATTTGGGGTCCCAAATAGACCTCATAAGCATGGCTAGGTTAATATTTTGAATGCTTAACATAAAGCTTAATTTTTTTTACAAAAGCTTTTATATTCTGAATCATTCTGTAATCAATTTATTTTTATCTTATGGATTCTGATTTAATTGTTTTGTTATTTATGTTAAAAAACATACATCAAGAAGCTATATCATCGTAAAATTCAGATATATCATTGCCATTTTCACATATAAATGTCCAAATTTCCTCCCTTAAGTTCAAAAATCTTAATAAGTACTTATGATTTTTAAAAAACGTTATCATAAGTAAAATTTGTACATAATACAGTGCAAAAATTTATATTAAATCTGCGAGAATTATTCATTAATATGAAAATTTGATTGAAAGTAAATATTATTTTAGCCGTGTTGACTGAATGCACTCTGCAGTAATTCTCTTGGCGCAATATTGCACTCTGCAACAGACACAGCTCTAAATTAAATAAAATTTTAATTAACTATTTAATTTAACTTGGCGTTTGTGCACGGGGGCGGAAGCATTCGACGATAAAACAATTATGCAGGAATCAAGCAGTTTTGTGGTGACATTTTAATTCAGAACTAATTTCAGACATCTTGTTGACGGAAGAAATTAAAAAAAAAATAAACCACAGCATATCGACTGCTAATGTTATTTCTGGCAATGCGCCACGCATTATAAGTTGTTTTCATTTAAACCACACTCGATTAACACTCGTAATAAGCTTAACACAACACGGTGGTCTTGGTGATAATGGCGAAATCTGAAAGGAATCGTGTTCGAGTATATCCGATACTCGTATATATTAATATATAGGTGTCATAAATACGAGACCGTTTAATAGAAAATCAAAACGGTTTTAATTAACGTCTCCGCGACTATGAAATCGAGAAATTGCGTTTATTAATTGAAAAAGTTTCGCAATTAATTACAGGTGTAATGAATGGAGGCGGTGTAAATGAACAGGGTCGCATTTGCGATAAAATATCATAATTGAATAGACTGCGATGTCAACATTGCCGTCTGTAGTGCGAAAGGTTAACTATTTGGAATTGATTTAATTATCGATAAGTACTTATCGTTTTATAGTATGAAATAATTTCATAAAAGCTGATTGATTTTTTAATTATATTCAATGACAAAGGATTCGGGTGCATAAAATATTTAATTCATAGACAAAGAGTTCGCTCGAGTTTAAGGTGACTGCTTTGATATTAAATTATATTTCTGTTGCGAAATGAATTTATGCATTATTTCGCATGAGAATTTTTTCTCTGTATAAATGCCAAAAGAGCCGTATTTAATCTATTCAAATTCTAATCCTGGAATATACGATATTATTAAAAAGAATACGTATAACTCTGCGTGATACATATTGTTAAATTACAAAACATTAAAAATATTGAGTGAAATTGCATATTCTAAATAATCTGTCCACTTATATAATAATTAATATTAATTTAAGTCAATTTATTTTTCGCCACTACCTAAGATGGGTTATATTTGGGACCCCAATATTTATATTTTTCTCGAATATCTCTGTTAAAATAAATCCTACATTTTTTTTATTACAAATATAAATAATCTTTATTGTCCGCAATTGCAAAAAAATAAAAACAACAATATGCGTTGCAAATGCGAGTGAAACCGTACTAGTGACACGTGCGGCGAGAACTCTGAGACGGCGGCGTGACGTCGCCGAGTGCGCCTGTCATTTACGCGTCATATTGATTAGTAAAAAATCCAAAATATCCCCCAAATTATGGAGCATATCATAAATAACTATTTTTATTCTTAGAATAGCCCACTTTTAAACATTCAGTATGAAGAATTCATTCATATCTTGACTTTAAATGCTTGGGTCCTATTTTCCATAGTAAATAGACCCCAATGGGTGACGCCATTGACTTTGAGTCGCCGTGACGGATCGGTCAATCTTTTCGACATTTTAATGTATTGCGTATTTATAATTCAATATGAATAATTCTACTCTACAAATAATTACAACATAGATTTTTATATTAAATACTTTCGAATGTTTGAATTTATTCTATAAGAAATAAAATAGGATTAGAGTTTCATTTAAATATTTAGTGACAACACAAAATATTGAATAAATGATTTTATTATTAATTTAATTTAAACTTACGTATAAATTAACGTTTATTCAAAAACGATAAACAATTGCTTGGATATTATTTAAAAATAAAATATGTGAATAAATGTTCCAATAGTATTAAAACAAAGTAATTGTTTTAATTACAGTCAGCCCTCCTATAGCGTTTCCTCTAAATCGCTGCTTTTAACAAAAATCCTTGTCAACCAAAGAGCATTGACCTTTGTTTCGCTCGGCAATGTATTATAGATTTACGAAATATCTAAATTTACCTTAAAAGTATTATTTTTTTGTAGAAAACAGCGATTTACAGGAAAGTTGTAGGAATTTTCATTACAATGCGGTGTTTTATCTCGCTCGCGACCGGTAAGATGTGCCAAAGACGAGTAAAACGTACTAGACATGTGCCACGAAAACTCGGCGTACGTTTCAGTCTGCGGTGGGACGTCGCCGTGTGCGCGTCATTTACGCGTCACATGAATTAGTGGAAAAATTCAAAATTTAGTCGATATTTTTCTACTAATATATATCATGAATAGCTGTTTTTTGTTCTTAGAATAATAATATTGATGAAGAATCCATCAATATCTTGACTTGAAATGCTTGGAGTCTTTTTTTATATAATAATTTCATACTTAATCGACCCCATCGGGCGACATCGTTGGTTTCGAGCCACCATTAGAGAAGAATGTCGTCGTTTTTCTTAAAAAAATATTTTTTAATAAATTTAATAAAGTTTATGAGTTTGCTATAAGTAGAAGTGAGATAAACCCTTCAATACATTGTATTGAAATTTTCAGGGGATGAAATTTCACCTATTTGCGTATTCACTCGTACGTAAGTTGCAGTGCATCCCAGTGCAGTGCTCGTGCCTTGTATCAAATTAGTATTCATAGGAAAGCAAGTCGTGCCTGTTATCGAAATAAATTTGGTTGTTTGCTTGAGTTAGATCCTCGTTAGGTCGGTGGAGTGTGCACGTGTGTGCAGTTTGCTCTCGAGTGCATCAGCTCTTGCGATTTTAATTGGATGCGGCGCCTTTGAGGGCGCCACCAGCGCCGTTGTTTGCTTCGTGCTCATCAGTTCTGGACAAAACATCGTTTTTCAGCAGACCGCAGACGACGACGGCGGCGACCTGAAGAGCAACAGCCCGTTCGGCACGCGGAATCCCTGAAAATTATTATAAACTTCAACAAAACCGTGCAATGGAAACCGGAAACAACGATTAAATATTTAATTACATATTCAATTTGGCTAAATCTGAAATTGTTATGTGCTCCATCCCCCCCGGCCGTAGTTTAGAAACTAATAAATAACTTAACCCCTTCGCCGCGGTGACAGGTTAAAACACAGCGCGAAACCCAGCTCGTTATAAATTATAATAATAATAATATGCAGAAACTTGGACAACGCGAAATTTTAATAATAAAGTTCGACTCGCGAAACGAGGCGAAGTTTTCGCATATATTTATCGCCCTCTCCCTGTAATGATACCACTGTTTTAAAATTAAGTCCAGAATTTTCGTTGCCGGCGTCCATGTCCTTCGTTGTGCATAAAAAGAAATACGCGAAAACTCTTTTTTTAATTATTTTTCGCAACATTGTGTTTAAAATGTTTAATACAATATTTTTATACAATCAGTCTAAAAAAAATTAAAACATTAATAAGCATATCTAGTGTATAAAGAATACCAAGAGAAATGAGATGCTATCAAAGAATGATGAAGATTTCAGAACGTTAAAACCATCGAATGAAACATTATTTAAACTTCTCCAAAAGGAAAACTTCTAAACACTACTTAAGAACATAAATTTAAATTCTCCCCAAGACACATCGTTCGAGGATCTAAGTATCGCAGAGTCTCAGGCAAGTGGTAGTTTTGTGGAAAGGCCATGATTTTCGATTCTCAATTTCAGTAATCAGATACTTTGTCTCATTTTTTCATTGTTGTATTGATACACTTGTCTCTGACGTATCTTGGCATTTGCAGCCAAATGTCGCTTTGATAACATTAAGAAAATATATTGAGTATATAAAAATATATCGTACTTTTATTTATTTTGACAACGGATGAATAGCATGACTGTAAAATTCATAAGCGCCTGTCATCTCTAAAAAGGTTCGATAAAGATTCTAAAGATTCGGAGGCAATGAATCTCTCAAACTTGCATTCCCCCAGCCAGTGTCATAAAGAATTCCCAGAATTTATAGATTCCCCCGCACCTATCCGGCTACTGCCTTGACTAAGTCGCGATTGACTTACACCGTCATACAGATTGTATGTAAGACCCTGGTGAATCAGGTGCGTACGGTGGACTTGATGTTGGGTGTGCTGAATGTGGAAAAAAATATAAAAAAAATACAGTTTTTTTAATGAATTTTATTATTATTTATACATTAATTATATTTTTCGTTTTTGCGACATCAATTTTTCAATGGAACTATCATAAAGTGTGCCTTTCTGTTTTAGTTTTATGAGTATTTTTATCTCCATTGATATTATTTGAAAAATTTATGTCGTAAAAACAAAGAATAGAATTATTGTATAAATAATAATAAAATTCATTAAAAAAAACTGTTATTTATTTATTTTTTTCCACATTCAGCACACCCAACATCAAGTCCCCCGTACGCTACTGGAATATTAATATTTTAGCTGGTCCGAAATCATATTTATTATTATTTATTTAACGATAGTATAGTAGAGTATGGCGATAAGTACCACTCGTTCATATAAAGATTCGATAAAGATTTTAAAGATGCGAGGGCAATAAGTCTCTCACACTCATACGGTCAACTTACATTATTAAACTAATTATATGTTATTAACAAGCCATAACACTGGCATATATTTATTTATTTTACTATGATAAATGGATTACATAACAGAAAGATTCCAAAGCGCCATTCGCCCATATAAAGATTCTATAATGATTCTGAAGATGCAAGGGGAATGAGTCTCTCACAGTTATATTCCATTAGTGTCAAACCACGACACTGGTTCAATTTATATTATTTTTTTATAATAATATGATAGGTGGCATAAAATTAATTAATCCCAACGCGCCAAACTACCTACATGAATATTTTTATAAACATGCGGAGGTAATGGTTCTCTTCCACTTACATACCCCCTGACCAGTGTTATAAAGAATTCTCTGAATTCATAGTTTTCGTCGGACACCTATACGACTACTAACTTAGCTCAGTCGCGGTTAACTTACATTATTATAATAATATAAGGAGGATAATCTGAAGATGCAAGAGGAATGAGTCTCTCATACTTGTATTTCCCTTAGTGTCAAACCACGACACTGGTTGAATTTATATTATTTGTTTACAATTATTTGATAGGTAGCATTAAAATAATTAATCCCAACCCGCCATACTACCTACATAAATATTTTTATAAACATGCGGAGGTAATGGTTCTCTTCCACTTACATACCCCCTGACTAGTGTTATAAAGAATTCCCTGAATTTATGCCCCAATTCCCTGTTTCCACCCTTAACTTTAATTAGGAGAAATAAAGGATTTATTCAGTTTTTGTTTAATTTTTACTCACGAGATCTTTTATTTAGGGATGTCATACTTTTTGCCTCTTATTGGCTGAGTTTAATATAAAAAATCCACTATGTTAGCGACGGGTTTGAGAAGAATTTAGTTTACGTCGTAAGGTTGAACTTAGCTCAATCGCGGTTAAATAACATTATCACAATTATATGTATGTTACCTACAAGCCATGACACTGACATATATAAATATAAGAATATTCCAGATAGCTAATAAATAAAGTATTACAATTATTATACTTACGTTCCTGATTTATATTTCTACTTTTAACTTTTGGGTTATCAATTCGCAAACAATTTTCAACAACTGTTGCTCAGATTATGCACACCACCTTATCGGCGGCAATGAATTTCGACAATTACTTCCGCACTTATCTCCTCTCACGTCGAAAAGCTAAGAGATATGTACGTATTTAAAAATAAAAAAGGCACCGAATGAAAAAAAAAACAGGTAAAAAAGAGGAGCCGAGCATTTATGTAATTGCGAATGTGAAATTGGAGCAACAATGCTAATACCGGGGGTCCCCCGTGGAAGAGTGTACCTGAGAAACAAGATTAAAACGAGAACAAAGGCGAGCTTTAAACAACATCGCCGAGACAAAGGACGCCGAAAAGGAAATAAAGTAAAATGTATGTATTTATTCTTTTGCACGGCGGCGTGCGACGCCGGAGCGTCCGGGGAAGACGACGCCGACGTCGACAATGGGCATCGCCGGATATCTATTAGTCACCACTGACAAATTAGCGTTCGCCGTAGGCCGCGCGAGGGGTTATGCAGATAATTTGTTAACATTAGAGCTCTTGTGCGGTTTTGCAGATTCCGTGTCTTGGCGGTGGAACCGCATAAATCTGGCCGGGACTCCGGAGTAATTCCGGCTCCGCTGTGTACTGTCCCGGCCTGGCCTCTTTGTAATGTATTGGGCTAATTAGATGAATTTAGGTTGAGTGTGTTCCAAATCTGGGACAATGTGGCTATGGCAACAGATGACGATAAAACGAGAAATTATTTTCTATAAACATATAAATTATTAGAAAGCGTAATACTACTTACTACTCATATTACGCTCTCATATATACCGCGGTTTTCTATAACAAGTATGACAGTCCCTCCTATCCGCTCCCTCTTACATAAAAAAAACTTAATTAATTAAAGTAGAATTACGTATTTTGTAAATATGTAATGTATGCCACGCGAAGTAAAACATGCCAGGGCCAATGCCGTTTGGTTGACAATAAAAAATAACACGTGACATTGAACAAGGTCATTTAAAATATGCGTAAAGATAAATGCAATTTACATAATAAAATTAAAAGCCCTCTTCCCAATTATTGTATGAGTGCCGATTTATTCATTATTGGAGGACGGACTGTACACGAAATGATCTAAATTAATTCAGAATATCATTTTTTCTTACTCAATACAATAATACTTAATGGTAATGTAAGTTAGTAGTCGCATAGGTGTCCAACGAAAATTATAAATTCTGGGAATTCTTTATGACACTGGCCAGGGGGACTGCGTGTGTAAGTAGAAGAGACCCATTACCTCCGCATGTTTTATAAAAATACAGTCAACCCTTCTATAGCGTTCAGATAGGGACCACGCTATAGAAAGTTAGGCATCCATACAAAATTTGGGGTTAGGTTCTTTTAATCGTATTTTGCGGTTTGAAACAAATCAAACATTTGATCCATTTTTATATTTTCAATGACCTTGCACGTGTTTAGTTGGATAACAATAGCTCGTGCCTATAGGCGCGAGGGGGTATTGACCTAGCATATTTCTTCCAGTTTTTTAATTCGCAAAATATAAATTATGAAACCTTTTCGGAAATATGTTTTATTTAGGATACATATTAATATAAAATAAAAATATATTATAAAAAACAAACAATAATTAAAGTAAGAAGAGAAATGGTGAACATTTTAAATTGGTTAATTATGCATTTAATTACTGTCAGAATCATCTAATATCACGTTCCATCGAGACTTTTTTAATACCAGTTGCTCAATTATAAAAAAAAAAATAGAATTATTGAAACCCCATTTAACACATAAATACCTAAAGCCTTAAAAATCGTATGCATCGATTTACTTGATCATGTGACTGTATTGTGATGAATATCCCTGGAACGTTTTTAGGCGGTGATTCACCAAAAGAAGAACAGGAAACGCCTAGCGAGATAAATGGGCAAACAGCTAAGTGCACGTACATATTTAAAATGAACATTAATAATATATTTACGAAAATTCTAATGTAACCTTGAAAATATTGCGTTTTGTAAAATGAACGCTATAGGAGCGACCGCTATACAAAAAACCGCCGCTAACGCTATAGGAGGGTTGACTGTATTTATATTGGTATTTGGATTTAATTATTTTAATAGCATCTATCCTTTGTTAAATAAATAATAAATAAAACAAATAATATTAATTTAAATCCAACTGAAATAATATTAAAACTAACCAGTGTCGTGGTTTGACACTGGGATAAATATTAGTCTAATAAATAAATAAATATCATAACATTTACCGTGACCCCATTTAAATTTAATTAATAACTCTATAAATAATACAATATAATAATAGCTATTAGTTATTATAAAAAATCTACTCCGCCAGTAATTCCATAATATCTTCCTCGTTCGCATCAGGTTGAGAGTTTTTGAAATAATTGTTTCAACAACAAAGATTTACCTGTTACTCAAAACGTGTTGTTTTATGTTGAATTTACTGTTATGGTAGGATTTTCCTTAATTCTCCAACCGTGTTTGAATGAAGTATGCGGTTGAAATTCTGGGATAAAATAATAGTTATAGTATAGTATATATGTACAGTTCTTGGACATTTTAAATTTTCTTATTAGTAAAATAATGAGTTTATATGTATAGAAAATTTGTTAATTTTATGAATGAAAAAAGATAATTCCTAATATTTTTAAATGGCATAATTAATGACATCATTACGATTATTAGATTTTTTATTAAAACAAACTATTCCAAAGTTTAATTTGACTTATTAAACTACGCGCAAATGTTCGTCGAATTGATTATTTTTAGAGCGTCGGATATCAGATGCAGACGACAATAGTCCTGCGATTGCACAAGGACACAACTTACGTATTTAAAGATGCAGTATTCGTAGATTATTCGAATCCTTTGAAACATTTGCTCGGCAACCACATAATTTGCATTCCGCCCGTGCACTTTGGAAGCACATGCGGTACTTACCAAATTCGCCGCTGCCATCTGTTGCAAAATAAAATCAGCTGAAGACTGCAAGCAAATGAGTCGTACACAAATGCATCAGAATATTTTGCCTCGCATTCGGATGCACCGCCCGAGCGAAAACAAATCTGCGAGGAGTCCCGGGATCCCGTTATACCCCGGGACGCATCCAACGGCAAACATAAGAAACGTCGCGGCAAACAAACGTCAAAGGTTGCAACAGCTTGCCGTGGGATCTCAGCTCCGTTTGCTTTTGTTTGCGGCCCCAATCTCTATCTGCTCCGGTACTACGTGGATAAAGTCTTGTTCTTATTTCAGCGAGAGCTAAAAATTGATGGCGGAAACTTCAAAGAGCCAAAGTGGTTGCAAGGATGCTCGCTAGGCATGCGTAACATTTTTTTTAATTTTTGAAATAGCATTTATAAAAAAAAAGCCCTAGGTCCTAAGCATAGAATGCTAAGAAGAGCATGTGCCTTGTCCTTTTTCGGACGTATTGGGGGGACCGAAAAGTAATCGAATTTTTTTTTTGCAGGCGAAAAACATTCATGTATTAAACAAACCTTAAATATTAATTAACAAAATAATTTACATCATTTTCTAACACTTTTTCCAGCGTGAGGGTAGATTTTTCATTAAAGCATTTTTCCAAGTGCGTTTTCACTTCTTCAACATTATTATTTTTTTAGGTGGTAATCCGACGGCGCGAGGATGATAAGTTAAAAGTTACAATCTAAGCATCCTTATTTTTTCCTATGCTATTTCTGAAGCTATCGTGTTGAAGGATCCCTTTTTTTGTTATTGACCAAAACAGATCGTTTTTTTAAGTTGTTCACAATACACTGTCGCTGTGATGGTCTGACCAGGTTCAAGCAATTCATAGTGTATAATTTCAAAAAAATCCCACCACACATAAAAAAGATCTTTTTTGTTGTTAGTGATGGTCGAGGGATCGAAACAGGTACTTCTCCGGAAGAAAGGTATTGTTTTTTTCGTACAGAATTATTGTATAGCACCCACTTCTCATCTCCAGTTACAATTCGCTGCAAAAACGGATCGGCTTCATACCGAGACAAAAGAGACGCGCAGATGGTACACCGTTGGTCGAGCGCCGTCTCCGTAAATTCATGAGGAACCCAAATTCCTTTCCTTGTACAATTTTCCTATGCGACAAAAATGATCTAGAACTGTAGACCATGGACAGTCAATCTTCAATGATATTTCCTCAACTGTTTTACGGGAATCTGAATCCACCATCGCCTTCAGGATATCATTATCTTATTTTTTGGGTCACCCTTTTCGTGCGACATCTCAGAGATTCCTATTAACACTTTTAAATTTTTAAACCTCTGATGACAGTTTAGTTTCAGAATATCCCTGTAAGTATCGGTAATATTTTCACTGCTTCAGGTGCCTTCATTCCTTGATCGAACAAAAATAGCACAGAAAGACGAAAGTGTGCTTCTTCTATTGTTTGCTTTCTGTGAATAAGCTCATCGAAGAAATTTTGATTATTTTTGGTCCCCCTAATATATGTGCTTGTTTTTTCTCCAAATAATTGTCTGTTAATGGCGAGCTCCCAATCCGGTCCAGTAGCAAATATTGCCAGCTTCTTTCTTCCCAACCACCGTTTACCTTCTACTTTTCCCTCCATAATGGTCTGCAGAAGGCGATACTTTGGTCAACGAGTGATGTATCCAAAGTACTCAATTTTACGTGTATTAACGGTGTCCAGAAGATCGCGCTCCTTGTAAAGAAGGACGGTTGTATTCTTGACATGTTCCATCTAAGCAATCTTCAACATTCTTCGGTAGCACTACATTTCAAACGCTTCTAGCCCGTTATTGTTCGTTACCAGCAACATCTTGCAACTATATAGAAGTACAGACCACACGTTGCATCGCAGAGTTTAGAGACGGATCTCCAAGGACAGAAGGCGACAACATAATGTTTTTCTTTTTGATGAAAGCCTTCCTCGCCATCTCAATTCTGGCATTAATATCCACCTCCATATTTACAATCGAACTGATATAGGCACCCAGGTATTTGTATTTTTCCAGTTGCTGAATCTGTTCGCATAATGTTAACCTAGCCGTGTCGATGGTGTAAATTGGATAACCCAATTTTTTGCTTTTTCTCAAATATCTCTTTGAATATAAATCCTAAACGTCGCAAACTTTTTGTATCTCTCTAAAAAAGTCTAAAGAATAAATATTATAAATAATCATTGTCCTTTGTTGTCTGTAGTTGGGAAAAAAATTATAACATCAATATTCGCTGCTGTTGCTAAGCGTGCGATGTTTTTTCTCGCGACTGGGCTAAGTTAGTAGTCAGAAACAGGGAATTGGGGCATAAATTCAGGGAATTCTTTATAACATTGGCCAGGGGGTATGTAAGTGGAAGAGCACATTACCTCCGCACGTTTATTAAAATATTTGTGTAGATAATTTGGCTATTTGGAATTATTTAATTTAATACCACCTATCAAATAATTATAAACAAATAATATAACTTCAACCAGTGTCGTGGTTTGACACTAAGAGGAATACTAGTGCGAGAGACTCGTTCCTCTTGCATCTTTAGAATTTTTATCGAATCTTTATATGGGTGAATGGCGCTTTGGAATCTTTCTGTCATGCCATCTATCCATCGTGGTCAAATAAATGAATCAATAAATAAGACCTGGTCTTATTTTCGGATAAACACGGTATTTTAATATTACCCATGAGATCAATTTTCTTTTTCTTCGTATTTTAAAAATATTTTGTCATGCATGGACGTTAAAATGAAATGTTATACTAATATAATTGCTGAATTGTTTCAGTTAGTATTTATTTACAGCGCTGAATACATTACGTTAAGAGCAACACCGCGTTAATACAATCATTAAAAGTCACTTGGAATGTTATTTCGACTATTTTTAAAGCCAATTCGGTAGAGAGAGGTAGTGACGGATATCTTTGAAGACATTCCAAATATAGGTGCCATCCGCTTTGTAGATATTTGTTGCCGGCGTAAAAGGAATTCTTCCATTGTTATTTTTGAGAGCCGAATTCGTTGAACGCTTCGAATTTGTCAGCTATCTCGTCCGGAATATATTCTACCCAAGTATATATTATTTATTTATTATTATTTTGTTTAGAAGCCCTGATCTATTGCCCGGCATACGTATCACGTATTATGCGCAAGTAAGTTGAATCTCAAAAGCAGAACGATCACGTCGAAATCTGTTCCGACGTCACTTTGTTGCATCATCACGTTTCTTCTCATCCACATAATACGTTTTGCTGGAGCGATGGCGACGAGACAAAATATGCTGAACGGGAAATTGGACTGCAACTCATACTTTTATCCGAGATAACGATGATGATAAAAAAAAATTAAATTTTCTGCGGATTTGCGCACTTTTTACTTGAGTCAACTGTATGCATTCTCATTTGCCTATACCTTTGTGACAGATGCAGGGATCGTTTGTCGGGGGCAGATACACAGCTAACTGTAGCTCCTCTCTAAGAATTCTCTTTGTGTCGATTCGTTAGCGTCGTTTCTGCACTCGTATCCACTAGTGCCCCCGGTAATTAGATACGTGTGTTTGCACGTGCGTCGCCGTTTGCCACCCCTGACTGCATATGAGTCGCTGTGTTTACCTGCGGTTGCATTGTAGAGGATCGAGTGTCGGCTGTCACCTCTCCCTGTGATCGTCATGCATATGTACTTTGGAAAAAGCAGCAGTCTTTTCTCAGATACAGCTACAATAAAAAGTTCATTTAAAATTTAATAAAATAAATATAAAATACTATTCATGATATCATCTTCATCATCTTTTGCCAGCCACAAGGCTCTCACTCGCTGAGGGCATGGGTCTTACCAAACTCTCGGCATGGTAGTCGAGGCCAAAGGAACCTGAGTCTCACACGTGACGGCTTTTCTTTCGTGTCCATACCGCGGGGACCCAAGCCGTCTCGGTATGCGATTTTTTGTAAAGAGTTTCCCTCTCTTGGCCATTGTTGGCATTGGACGTACATCTTCTACCATGTTGGTATCGGATTTTACCCTCTCGACTGTGTCCAGGCAAGTAGGAGGGGGTTTGTCTCGGTATTTATTATCTTCTCTAAGGCGTTATCTGCTTATAACGAGTCACGAGTGACAAGCAGTGAGCGACCACATACACACACCTATATAGTTATACACAGGCATACATATGCACATCTGCCCAAAACAAGATTAAAGTAGTAGTAAGGAAGAGGAGCGAAAGTATCGAGACTAGACCAATTATTGGTCAACGGATTAGGGTTTTCCTTCTTAGGGTATACTGGCTCTGTGGTGAGAAATCCGTTAGAGACCAGATTTATTTATGCACATAAGGATATGTGTACACAAACATGTACACATTGTTTAAGGGGTGCACTGTTTTGTTGAGTATTTATCAAAATTTACTTGGGTTTTTAGTCAACTCTATGCAGAGTTATCTTGACTATAATATATATCATCAGTAAAATCATCACAGAATTGAAGGCAGAAAACACACAGTTGTAGAATCAACAGAAACTGTTATGACTCTCTAACACTGGTAAATTGTAAATAGACTGGGATGTCTGAATGATAATACACTCAATTAGATGAAAAATGTATACTCCAACCGAGAGCGCGAATTCAATGGCTATCAAAATAAGGTAACAATACCAACCCCTAAGCTCGAGATCAATTCGTCACCCTCCATAGTCTTCAGAAATCTCCCCGTCTGACTATCATCCTTTCATCCTTGAAATCCAGCTGAGGGCCGTCAGATTTTGCTTTAAAAACAACAGTCCTGTTGTCGTCGGCGCCACTACATTTTGCCCAATCGAGGGCGAATCTGTGGCAACTTTAAAATCACGCGTCCGCGAATCGACGATCGTGGCGGAAGGTGAGATTCATCACAAAGGGCCGGACCACCCTACCTACTTCTTTCGCAATATCAGAGCCAAGGCTTAATAACTGTAGCTGGTTCTTCTAGGTCGATTAATTCTGACTGGCCGCATTATTCGGTAAACTTAGGGGTTTAACCTTGTAGCATCCGTGCTGGTGTGGGCGTCCTGATAAGTTACAGTGCGTTCACCAGCTGGATACCGTCTTCTCAGACGCTGCGCGCGCGTCTACTATGCTGTCCGATGCGAACATACGGCGGGTCTTTCCGGTGGGGCCCTATGGACACATGGATCTGGTCAACAATTAATAATTTTGCAGGGCATTTTATCGACTTTCAGGAGGTTGATACCAGCTTCGCGCCCTCTCCCTTCTCACGCTTTTCTTAAAAGACTAGCATTATCTATTTCAGCACCGCGTTTCAAAAGAAAAAAAAGCGCACGGTGCCGATTGAACCGACTGAAAGCCGGTATATGCTGATGTGGGTGGATGGCAAAGATGGAACTGTGTCGGACCGGTCTGACACAGCTTCATCCTGGGTACAAAAGTATCATCCTTTCAGATAAATGCAACATTATTTAAATCATTTTTTTAATACATATGAAGACGTTCAAAATGGACTGATGAGTATTTTGGCTCCAAACCTCCAAGTTTTTATGAGGTAGTCATTAAAATTTTCCAAATCATATCGGATAATGGAATATATTTTTAATTAATACAAATTGTTTAAGCATTTAAATCTTTTATTTAAATAAACGACCATTCCTTTGAATACATCTATTAAATAATATAGGATCTTTCATAAAGTATATTTTTTCTAAATTAATACTTCACTTTTTGGAACTACATGATAAGCTCGATTTTGGTATAGAAGCCCAATTTTCTCAGTATTTAGTATATATTTTATGGTATTTTTCGGTAATAACGCATCACGATCATCTCTAATCGTATCGTAAAAATACCACATTATTTATTTAAATATTAATTTGACAACGATGGATGGATGGAATAACAGAAAGATTCCAAAATTCTGCAAGAGCAAGGGGGATGAGTCACTTACACTAATATTTCTGTAGTGTCAAATCACGACACTGCTTAATTTTAGTATTATTTCTTTTGAATTTGATATAATTCCTAGTTTTCGTAAACCTACATTATCGAAATAATATGTATGTTACCTACAAGCCATAACATACTATCAATATTTACGTCATTCACTGTTAAACCTGGCGTATGGAAACACATTTGTTGTCACATACGTATCCCGTATATTATTTTTGCTCTAGATCCATGGGGTCTGCACAGTGCTCTCTAAATCTGGTTAGCAACCGCAATTAAATTATTATTATTTATTCATCAAGCGTCACAATGGAGTGGCGCGGCGGCGACAATGGCGCTCGGCGCAGTGTGGAGATTCTTTTGTGTGGCAAAGTAAACAATAATTGGTGGAGCACAATGGATCGGTGTCATATAGCGGCGTTTTGTTTCGACGGATAATGGAGGCTCCCTGATGATGCTTCCGGCCCGCCAGGATGAAGCCTGATCCGAGGATGTGGTAGACCACCGGGAGGATGTCGCTCCGCTCCCTCTCTACCTATACACGCGCACAGAATTCAACCAGGATAATTAACAGTATCCGTTCTGCGCTTATCTCGTCCTAGAGCTGTCACCAACTTTCCGTTCGACGCCAGTCGACGCCAATTGGAACGAAATTCGGCAACAAATAATCAACACTGCAAGGTACGAGATCGCAAAAAGGGGAATTTGCTCGCTTTTTTCTTTAAAAATGGCTCGAAGCTACACGCAAAATCGACTTCATTAGAAAATTATCAGGTAGGTGGTTGGTGTACAATCTGTAGCACGGCCCCAATCAGGTGGGCGCCGGCGCCCATCAAGTATGCATTAAAAAGCGCCGCAACGCTATCTCATCTGCTGTGCAAACAGCTTCTTTCGCATCAGCTGTACCTCTTCCAGCCGCAAGTATTAAGATAAATGAATAAACCTTATCTGGGGGAGGGCGGAACCCGCGCCCGTTGCCCCGCGGGGTGGTATTTGAATACAGGAGAACGATGACGTGGTTTTGTTGGAATTATGTATTAAGCAGAAGAGACGCTCGCTCCCCATGTGTTCCTCGCCGGCTCAGACTCTTGGGACGGAGCCCTAATGCATTCTGCGACTCCGATTCCCCGGTCATTAATACGAAAAATCCTTATTAAGAATAAAAAAACGCGAATCTCCGACACTGCAGAGCGCCGCGTCGGTTCCCAGCGTGGCCATCGATTCCCGTAACGGGACGGCCGCAAAAATTAACGAGGAAAACATCGATCGGATGAAAATTTTAATTTTCTACTTAAAAAAAAATGTCGGCTACAAATTGGAGCGAACAATGAATTACGGGCGCAAATTAGATTTTAAGCGTTGCACGTGCGTGCCTGAGCGCCGGTCGCGATAATTCTGTTCCAATTATTTCAGCGGCAAAATGGCAAATTAAAATCCTCTCCAGCGTAGAATCGACGACACGGCAATTAAACATAATTGCAAATTGATTGACAAAACCGGACAAAATTGCAAAACAACGGGCCGTACCCAGCCAAAGTTATCCGCCCTGCGCCCCAATCATTTTGTCATCAGCTTTTGGCCATTGATTAGGTTAGAATCGGTCGCATCGTAAAGTAAGCTCCTTGAACTCTTACCTAGATGACTTTTAATCCTAAGCAGTAGCTGACAATTGCACGGATATTTATAAAGATTCCTTATGACGATGACAGAGGATACTAACTTTAAGTCAAAGGTTGGATCATATACTAAGAAGTGTCACATATCTGTGTCGTGGTTTGACGCTGGTCCTATTACTCCATCTATCCATAGTAGTGGTAAAAATACTTTCAAACTTTATGAGCCGTTCACGCCTTTTGGCGTGATTTTGTAGCCAAGCGTTATGAAGCCGTTCACGCCTTTTGGCGTGAGAGCCATACCCCCATTTGGCATTTTATTTTCTGATGACGTTGCACATGTAATTCTACTATTTGACCACAGATACACGTGCATGTTAGCTTGGATTATCATCTAGGTTAGGTTTAGGCTAGGTTTGATGTAAAACCTTGCGGCTCATAAAGTGTTAATAATATCGTATCATCAGTGAATCTTCTAATTTATCCATCTCCAAACGCTGCAATACTACTTATGATCCAGCATACTAATAATGCATATAAAGACAAGGACATTACCAGTAGTAGTAGTTAGCGATAACTAGCTGGAAGTGTTTGAAATATGGTATTTAAAATTTTGCTGAAGTTTCCATGACACATGTTAGGAATGAAACCATACGTCATCTACTTTACAGTGAAAACCCTAGTGAAACACCCTTAAATTGATACTTTGGACAAATCATTTCTGTATATCATCATGAAGACTAGTAAAGTGCAAATTTGTTCCGAATGATGAAATTCTTTGACTTGAAAGCGCGTTTTAACTAAAACGTTGAACACTCTTCAACATCAAGATATTCAAAATATTTTTGTACAGTTAGCCCTCCCATAACGAAGAAACCAGGACCACGTTATTGAAATCCACGCTATAGAAGCCATGACGGTTTAGAAGCGTTGTCACGAGTCATATTGATTAGTTAAATATCGACCAAATTATGATGAACTATTTTTATTCTTAGAATAATCTTTTTTTGTAAATTTTGTAAGCAATACCTTGACTTGCAATGCTAGGGGTATCTGGGATACCTCTTAGTACGACGCGATAGTTTCAAGCCGACGTGACGGATGGGTTATAGGTTTTTTTAACGAGCGCTATAAGAGGGAATAACGAACTCGTTATAGAAAATCGAGGTATGTCAGAAAGTGTTATACGAGGTTTACTGTACAAGTAAGAATATTTAAATGTTTATTTGTTTATTTGAAAGAGGATGAATGCCATGAAAGAAAAATTCCGAAAATCTAATCATTCATATCATTGTGATAAGAGAAGAATTTTTAAAGATCCGATTGTGGTGGGTTGTAAAACTCACGATTTGGCTGATGCCATAAAGAATTTCTAGAATTCATATTCTAACAGATCGTTTGTTATCCGTAAGACACATATTGTTCCTTTAAAAAACTTTTAAATATTTTGGCAAGAAAAGTACAATGAAGAATTCGAGATCACGTTAAAGAAATCCGCGGAATAGAAACCATAGCATCCCTACAAAATTTGTAGAGAGGGCATTTTAATTTCATTTAATTATTTAAACGAAATCAATACACTCCCTGGGTTATGTCATAAAGAATTTCTAGAATTCATATTCTAACAGATTGTTTGTTATCCGCAAGCAATGATACTGGATAAAACTGTATATTAAGAGTGAAAAATGTAATGTTAGTATATTATTTTAAAATAGTCTTAATTAACCCTTAATTGACCTTAATTAAGAAACACACGTTAACTATAATTATAGAATTTTAATTAAACTTCTAATAATATACGTCGAACATCATTGCCAACCGCTGCCACGGCGCACGGACACGAATACTACTGCGGGCAGTGCGAGATTTCACTTAATTCCCTTCAGTTTACATTCGAAAGAATCGCGTGCATGAACGTCATGCGCGTCGCACTCTGGTCACGACCCGTGTGCGCATGAACGCCATGCGCGCCGCAATGAAAAGGCTAACACCGTTTTTTATATCAATTTATTAGTTTTAGGGTAATTATATTAATTAATCTTAACGATGATAGTAATACTTATTCTTATAGTTGATTTTACATTAAAATTTTGTATCGGAATAGTACTTAGTATTCTAATCGAGTATTTTAATCACTGTGATTAAAAACTTACAAGACTTAAGTTTTCAATCACAATCGGAAATCATAGTAAGTCATTACCATTTGCTCCCATTTATTGACGAAAGTGTTTCAATTGACTCTATTCATTAAGCTACTGTATTATAAAATTAAATGGTCCAGCTAGAGAACACATTCCATCTATAATTATATTAAAACCATTGCGGATAATACCTTACATATTATCTTGTCGAGCTTTATAAAATTGAGTTTTCAACAAATTGCATAAATGTATGTATGTAACGTCTACCGGATCGGTTTTTTCGCCTCCCGGAATTGTAGAAATTGAATTGGGGTCAAAATTTATGTCTCTCCCGTTTCGTTCGCAGTGTCTCGCACATTTTCGCAAATGATCATTAAATTCGGCCATAATAAAATTGCGGGTCAAAGAGACGACAGCCATCAAATCGATCGGCACGCCTCGCGAATTTTTATTTTATTTTATTTCATCCAAAATGTAAACAAGCATATCAAAGCCCCCGGATAAATGGGGAAAAAATGTCTGATAATACTTTTTTTTTGGGCATTGCCTTTGTGCACACGCTGAATTTCAATTTGTGCTAAATTTTTCTTTCCCTTCTCACTTTCTCCCCGTCAATCCCTCGCTCTTTTGTTTCCGAACACTCATTGAAATGTAAAACATAGCCGTACAGCGAAAGTATTCGTAACAAAACTTTTTTTTCTTGTTTATTCAAGTTATCCGTAAGAGGATTTATTATTCATTGGCATTATTTATATCAAATAAATATTACAATACACTAACACGAATTATTTTATTGTACGAATATATGTACAAAAAAATCGGGTATCATATAACTTTGGAAACCTTTATTTTATTTATTTATTTATTTGACTACTGTGGATGAATGGCATAACAGAAAGATGCGCAATTCATCCATATAATGATTTGATAAAGATTCGATAAACATTCTAAAGACACTAAAGATGTAACGGTAATGAGTCTCTCATACTAATATTCCCCCCAATCTCAAACCAAGACTCTAAGTTTTAATATTATTTCAATTGGATTGAAATTTATATTACTTATTTATAATTATTTATTGAACGCAGGATAGATGGCAATAAATTAATTTCATATTATTTTGGCCAGTATCACTGGCCAGTGTTATAAAGAATTCCCTGAATTCATAGATTTCGTCGGACCTATCCGACCACTGACTTAGCTTAGTCACGGTTAACTTGCATTATCGAAATATATGCATGTTACCTACAAGCCATAACAATATATTTTACAAAGGGATTTTACCATGTTTATTTGATTTTAAGTCTTTTTCGTCGATAATCACCTAGTAATGCTGACCAACAATAAATAGCTCTGAGAAAATGGCTGACCTAATTCACCTAGTAACGGAAATTTAAGGCAAAAGCTTGGACTGCAAATAAACAATTCCGGCTACAACGCTTTCCAGGACGTTAAAGAAAATGGCCATATTTTAATCGATGTTTGGGGTCAATTTGTAAATTTATGTTTATCTAAGCTTTACTTTTTTAAAACATATTTTTTTATACATATTCTTTACATTTCTTTATTTATTACAGAATAATATACAAATATGACTTGTTGAAACTCAGCCGTAGGGTTCAACCATAATGGTGGATTTTTATTCCAAAGTGCGAATCACTTATGTAAAGGGTTCGATGGAGATGTTTTAAAGCCGCGGGAGTAATGAGTCTCTTCCACTCACATTCCTCCATGCCCAGTGTCATATAAAATTCCCAGAATTTGTAGATTTCGCTCGACGGATTACTTATCCAAGTACTTAGCTCGTCGCATTTAACTTACACTATCATAACAGATTGTCGTTTTTTACAATTATTAATTATTTATTTAAATTATACCTCAAAAGTGATTTTCATATTCTTTGATTAAATTATAGATAAGATTTTATTTACAAAATTGTGGGCAATGATTGTAAACTTTGTAATATTGATACTATAAAATTTAAGTGTTCTAGTTTAGACATTTTCCTGAGTTTAACCCTTTAAAAAATTTTTTTCTAATAATTCCTTCCTTTTAACAGCGTTTTATGCTTCTCATGGTCAGCATCATCGTCATATGTGCAACAGCTCTATTGTAGAGCCCTGGCCTTATCCAACACCCTTCTCTATTTTATCCGGTCTTCCGGAAAGTTTCAATGATGCAGTGTCCCTCTGTACACAGTCCAACCGCCGGGGACAGAAAGGTTTGTTAACCATAAGCTTAATAAGACCTGATAACGGTCATGGAGTGCTTAACTTTGGTTTTCCTTAAGAGGAATCTCGTCCATATGACCAAATACCCTCAGACTAGAGAAAATCCAGAAGAAATTCTTCACCTTTTCCACTCTGTCCACTTTTAGTCGAATCTATGAGTTACTCTCATTATATTTTTTTTGGTACAAATTTATTAATAGAGATATCCATTGAAAAGAAAATGAAGTAACTATGGGGTTTGATCTGATATCCGATTGAGTATTCTTTTTTTTTTAATTAATAAAAAAAAATTGGTTCAAATTGTTACGTCTGGCCAGGGAGTGGAAAAGTTATGATATCTCTACATGAGTGACTGGATTTTACCCTAGCGCATGGGTTCAGAGTTGCTTGGGATTAAGCTTAAAAAAAGTGTAAATTTACTTGGAAAAGCACTTCTTCAAGCTGTTGGTTGGCGTAGTACAGTTGATAGGTAGTAACAAACTCGTTCGCGTGTTCTTATTCTTCATCCATATATGAGGACAGGTCCTCTAAGAAACTCTTCGGTAATGAGATACTTTTGATCTACAGTAATGCCATAATCTTTTATATCTATTATTATTATTTAAGTGGACCTATAACACTGAGGCGGTTCTTTGTTACCTGGAGGACACTTTGCGATCTCCAGCAGTCTCTTCCGTCTCAACCCTGCTCCAGGACTGCGACGATTATTCTCCAGGTTATCATGGCTCTTCGAATATGGGTCTGGTCGCCAGCCATAAGTCCCAGAGCCGAGCTATCAACGCGCGAATTGTAACAATAATAATTAGACGAGGCTAGGACCAATTCATATTGAATTCACGGTCTGATAGGGTACTGTAGGCTGTACTCTTGTATCCAGAATGAAGCTGTGTCAGACCGGTCCGACACAGTTCCATCCCTTGCCATCCACCCACACCGCATATACCGGCTTGAGCCGGTTCAATCCGTACAACAAGAGCAGTTTTTTTTCTTAAAACACGTGTTGTTAAAATATAATGCTAAAATTTCTTAGGAAAAGGGAGAAGGAAGAGGGGAAATGGCTTTGCAAAACTCTCCCAAAGTCGATGCAAAGCGAGCAAATGTCCTGTAGCAAATTACACCGCTGACCAGATCCAAGTGTTCGTTAGGGCCCTCCACCGGGAGAGTAGGTCGTGACGCGCGGCGTCCAGGTAAGGACAGGACCACAGAACATGACTGTAATCCTGACAGACGTGTCCACACCAGCAATGTGGAGATGCTACAAGGTTAAACTCTTTAAGTTTAGCCTTGTAGCATCTCTACAAATTACGGTGGCCAGTCAGGAATTGACTGGCCCAGAAGTCTGGGAAGAACCAGCTACAATTAAGCCTGGCTCTGATATCGCGAAAGAAGAGATCTGTAGTCCGCCCTTTGGGGAGGAATCCCACCTCTCCTGCCACTAATGAAGAGCCGATTCGCGGACTCGTGATTTTAAGGTTGCCAAAGATTCGCCCTCGATTGGGCAAATTGTAGTGGCGTAGACGACAATGGGACTGTTTTATTTCAAGCAAAAGCTGACGGCCCTCAGCTGGATTTCAAGGTCCAGCGGAAGGACACCAGGAATAATTAAAAGTGATGCCGTTGAAGAAGTGCGATAAGCACGTGTGAGATTAATTAGAGGCGGGCACTCCCACGATAAAAGGATTCTACTACAAGCCTACAGAAGATGCAAATATAGGCAAATAATCGCGATTTATAACCTACACCCCATGTATTAGACGCGATGCAAGAAATACCGCACCTCACACATGTACCAAAGAGTGACTGTGATCATCTAGCAAATTACCCAGGTAGTATATTGATTTTCTTGTTATTAAGTTCTTGATATTTCTTGTTATTAAACGTAAAATGGGGGGGACGTGAAGGACTGAGTCGACCCTTGAGGAGGATTGCTTCAGTCTTGTTTGGAGCGAATGAAAGCCGATTGGCTTGGCCCTATTCTGAAATGGCTTTGGTTGCGATATCAAACCTCGAGAGCCAGCCTCGATAACCGAGGCAATGTCATCTGCATACGCATTAATGTGACAATTTATTGGTAAAATATTTTTTAGTAGATCATCATAGAGGACATTCCACAACAAAGGTCCCAACACAAACCGTTGCGGGCATCTGATGAAATGAAAAATCCAATGAAAATTTACGCTACGGTTAGAGAAGTAAGTAGCTTTGGATAAGGCTGTATAAGTTATTTGGGATACCCTGGGCACCTACATTTTTCAATAAGCACCTACTACAATCATCAAAGCAACTGACATACGTATGATAGATCCTTTGTCCAACCTCAACGAGCTGTCCATAAAAGATAGGCACAATAGGAACTAAATTGTTCGAGTTTGTCATTTTGTATCTAGCAAACTTTATATTTTTTACAGAGAGTGTTTTTGTGTCTCGCTAATGGAACAATTACTAGCCAACAACAGCAGTTATGTTCACTTTTCCATTCGAAAAATTGTCGACAAAATTATTCATAGTCACAAATGGAAGCGCATTTCTCGCCTCTTTCAACTCGGCACGTGCGCGCAACTTTTGCGGGCAAAAAAAGCTAATAGCTTTATAATTGGAAAAGCACATTATTGCCGCTGAATTATTTATTTCCTTCCGCAACATCACTTCGAATTATTCCAGAATTATAAATGTATCCGGCGAGTGCCGTGTTTGCGACACGGTCCAACCGCCGAACGTGTATGAATGTAACAGTGGTGTCACATTTTCGGAACTAATAAAGACTTGATACGCTCCGAGAAATTCGGCTACTGACAAACGAAAGCTGCGGAAAACAAGATTAAAAAGTTTTTAAATTAAAAAACTTTTCTGGAATTATATTACTTTTTGACGATTTTTGACTGTCAGTGCGGAGGCTGCGGAAGGAGACCTCGCGGTCCGCGGCCATTGTTACCGAATGCAAATTTGCCATTCCACACTTGTTGACTTTCCCAACAAATGCATACGCTGATAAAAAATCCATTTGAATGCCTAATGCACTGTATTTTTTTACTAAAACAATTTTAACAATTCTCATATTAAAAAAAAAACATTTCTTAAATTGATCTTTTTTCATCCGAGATTAAATTAAAATAAAAAAGTGGAACTTTAGTTTTAATCAAAAAAAAAATATTAATATTAATTTTATACTTAGATATGTTAATTTTTGGTATACAGACATAAACGCCTTTTGCTCATTGTCTCCACGGCAGTTTGGGTTCCGATCAAGACTATCCAATGAAAATGCCCTAAATTATGTAAAAGATTTCAGTCAAAATTTCTATGTTAAAAAGAATATATTAATAATTATAAAAAAAGAAATGTCCGAGCGGAGCTATACTCTATAAAGGATTGCCAGCTACTTTAGCGAAAGAACGGTGCTGTACAAGCTAGTCTGTTCACCGATTACGATGGGATGCCCTCGGGGCTCAGAACTAGGCCCCTTACTGTGAAACATCCTGACGATGTCTTATCTATCAACGTTCCGGAGGGTTGTTCGATCATCGATTACGCTGACGACATCCTGGTGATGGCCTGGAGTAACACGCGTGATAAGATCGAAGTTTCTTCCATCTATCTTAGAAAGCATTGGATTCTGGAGCCGCGCGAGCAGACTCAGCTTCCCGGAGGATCCAAACATTAAAAATCCACCCAGCGGCAAATACTTAAGACTAATCCTTGAAAGGAAGCTAGGAATGATAACGCATATCAACTACGTGGCAAACAGAGCCAAGCACGGACTAGAATACTTTATCAGAATATCAGGCTCAAATTGGGAACTTGGCTACAAGAATCAAAGAATTTATTACCAATTCTGCTTCCGCGAGCATACCGCGCCTCATCCGTGCTTCCTTTAGATTGGGAGGCTCAGGTAAGAGCCGCTATCTGGCTGGGCTCCCTGGGCAAAGCTGCTTTGGTGGGCTCGCCTGTTCTCCCTGTTCCAAATGTGATGAAGACTCGGGTAAATGTATGTTCCCGAAACGGGCCATAGTGGCAACCCTTAAGCCATAGCGTGAAGACGCTAGCTGCAACTTCGATGAAGGGCCAGAACAAATATCGGAATATGTATTGAGGGATTGCCCGATGCTAAATTCAGATATGGAAGAAATTTTCAACGTAGTCAGAAATGTTTCTGGGACAATCGCTCACGCCGACTTAGTTGCTAGTCGTTCTGCCTACAGGGCGTCCTGTGTTTTCTCGGGCCAGGGTCGAGCGAGAGCAAACCCCAAATACCCCCCTTCACCATTGCCTACTAAGACGGATGTCGCTTCAACTCAAGAGTGTACGTACTCATTATCGACATTTTACCCAGAGTGAGTTATACAAGTAACACTACAACTTGCCCACTCGAGGGCGAATCTTTATCTAAAATCACGCGTCCGTGAGTTGGCTCTTGATCAATGGCAGGAGAAGTGGGATTCCTTTCACAAAGAGTGAACTACCTACCTCTTCTTTTCTGATATTACAGCAAGGCTAAATCGTAGCCGGTTCTTCCCAGACTTTTGGGTCAGTCAATTCCTGACTGGCCACGGTAATTTCAAGGCTAAGCTTAATGGGTTTAACCTAGTAGCATCTTGGCACAGTCACGTTCTGTGGTCCTGTCTTACCTGAACGTTGTGCCTCACGCAATTCCATACGGGTCTCCCTGTGAAGGACTCAATGAGACACATGGACCTATTCAGCAATGTAATTTTAGTTTATTTTAAAATCACGCGATTTAAGAAAAAAACGAGCTATTTTACGGGGTATGGTTGGATGTCAATGGATTGAACTGTGTCAAATCAGACTGACTCCGCTTCATCCTGGATGCAAAGAGTTATAGGAAGTGGATAAAGAGGAAACTTCCAAACTTACCAGTGGCCCTCATTGTCTTGGATCGGACTAAGTGGATTGGGTATGTATGTATACTTTTGATTAAACAGTTTTATATTCTAATTTAATAACATGTCTTTATTTATTGTACTATCCCCGGGTCGGCTTAGCCGATTTCGCCACTATGTGAATTTGAAGTGATCAGGTATATAGTTAAACTATCTCCCGGGATAAAATGTGTCAAAGGATTATAATTATAAGATATTGAAAACGATGGATGCAGGATTTTTAACCATTTACCATAAAAAAAGAATAATTATTGCAGGAAAGTATTATTATAGATAGAGGTTCGACTGTATTTAAAAATATTCTATTGAGCTTTGTCAGGTGATTTCACAAATAAAAAGTTTTCAATAGGTGCTGGAATTATTAATTATATTCATCTCCTTGTTGTATATACGTTTCGCAAATAATAAAAGCATTTTTAATTATTTTGCTTCTAAGCATTTCCATTAATGCAAAATTAAATTGCTACGCCATGAAATTCGTTTAAAAATATTCACATTTCTATAGGGAAGACAAGTGTAATTATGCGAAAGAACATAATTGTAGCATTCAACATGGCTGAAGATTTGCATCACAATACTTCGTCTGATTGCTTTCGGGGTGGAAGGGAACCCAGGGATAGGGGCAAATATAAAATTGCAGATATTGTCCAGACATTTGCAGATGGCTCTCAATACTAGGCGAATCGGCAATATTATTTTATTATATTTCAATTTTATTTCATGGCGCCGGCAATACGTTCGCCGAGTTTATTACTGTTGCCTCTCGCTGTTTATTTCTTCGCCTCCGTCCACATAATTCTGCGAGGAGTGTTTTTGGGTCGATCAGCCGGCACCTCGGCAAAAAGGTGACCCGGTTGCAGATATTGAAGTCGGGACCTGGCAAAATGATTTATATCTATAATAAGGGGACTTCATTTATCCGATAATCTGGTTTTCTCCTCGGAGATAATTCCGATGTGAGCCAGAATTGGCTTTGTTCACGGCACACTGAAGGGCAATAAATTGCCGAAACCACTCGCTACTTCATGATATTAACACTCTCGAGTACTTTGTCCGGAAAAGTTTTTTTTTTCTCCATCTCATTCCGTCTCGGGTACTTTTGATAGCCACTCATTTTTTATGGCATTACATTTTTTTAATCAAATGATTAAAATTTAATTAATCTCATGCTTGTTACGCTTAAAATATATTTTTTTCCAGCCACTCAACTCAATTATTATTAAATCGAGCTTAAATTTAAATGCGAAGTATTTTTTTTTTTTTTGAGAGAGACGGATTCTTCAAAACAACCGTTTATCTCAAAAATTACAAATTGAAACAATCCAATCTCGTTAAAAATACAAATGTAAAAATGCAATTTCATCTGATTTGAAAAAAAAAATTGATTCGTTCACATAATAAAAATATATGAGCTGAATCAGTGTTACACAAACTTTTTGAAATAGAAATTATCTTTTTTAAATGTGTATCAAAATTAACTCAATATCACAAATTGGAAGTTTTATAAAATAATTTTCACAGCACAATAATATTTAATTTAAGAAAAAAATAATAATAAAATCAGAATAAATAAGAAAAAATGAGAAAAAAATAAGGATAAATAATAATAAAATGAGAATAAATAAGAACAAAAAAGAAAAAATAAGAATAAATAATAATAAAATGACAATAAATAAGAACAAAAAAGAAAAAATAAGAATAAATAATAATGTTGAGGGGGCGCGACAGTAGTACCCAAAAAGGTATCCCACCGCTGCCACCAAAATGTTAAGGGGGCGCGACAGTAGTACCAAAAAAGTAACCCACCGCTGCCACCAAAATGTTAGGCGACAGTAGTCCAATAAATGGAACCCGTCGCTGCCTCCAATGTAAAGGCACCTGAGCCTCGCGTATCAGAAGGCATACCGACTGCTAAAACGTTCGATCGTCCGGCAGTTGACGATCGCGCTTCGAAGATCGAGACAGCGAAACACGCTTTGCTGATGATGCTTATTGGAGATTTTGCAGGTGCCGCCGTCTGATGATAGTGTGACGAAAGGATCCCAGAGACGTATCTCCGGTACGAGACGATGATAAAGATCCTAGAGACGTATCTCTGATACGAGATGATGATGAAGATCCCGGAGACGTATCTCCGGTACGAGAGAAATCACGGAGATCTGAGCGAATGTCTCAATGGATGCGTCCAAAATGGGACATATTTATACCCGGTCCTGAGTGTCACGTGACGATGATGTCACCGACTTTTAGCGGGAACCGTTTCCCGCGTAAAATGTGTTCTGTGACACAATTTACCTAATAAGAATAGGGGAGCACTCGAGAATATCGAGAGCCCAGAAATGATACGGACGGACTATGCCGGTTTATAACAATAATAAAATCAGAATAAAAAAGAAAAAAATAATAAAAAAATAATAATAAAATTAGAATAAATAAGAACAAAAAAGAAAAAGTAAGAATAAATAATAATAAAATAAGAAAAAATAAGAATAAATAATAAAAAAATCAAAATAAATAAGAATAAATAAGAACAAAAAAGAAAAAAATAATAATAAAATCAGAATAAATAAGAACAAAAAAGAAAAAATAAGAATAAATAATAATAAAATAAGAATAAATAATAATAAAGTGAGAATAAAAAAGAAAAAAATAATGAAAAATAAGAATAAATTAGAAACAAAATTATTTAGCATTTTGTGCAAAGAGATGTACCAAAAATAGTTTTACTGTATCATAGTGAAGTACGATGGCTATCTCGCGGAAAGGTTTTTAAATGATTTTGTGCTAAATATATAAATATGTGTATTATAATTGTAATAATTATTGGCAAATAATCTTTATAAAAGTATAAAATATTTTTTTTGAGCGGGGGGCGGGAATTAATTCTTTCAGATTTAGGGGGCCGTGACTTGAAAGTAATTGGGAAGCACTGGTCTATAACAATGTTAAACGCAAGAGATCATCACATGTTAAATATTTAATTGCATTTAAAAAATATAAAAAATTGAGTTTAAATATTAATAAACTGGGGAAAAATGGGAAACTGTGAAAATTCAGTGCCAGGTTTTAATTATTTTTAGAAGCTTTCGTGCAATGTCTGATCGTGTTGTACTTCTCTTAAATGTATAGTATCCGATTTCTGATTATGCACATACATTGATTTAAGCTGTATCCGTTTTATCATAAAACTGCATTAATTTAATAAAAAAAATTATTATTATTATATATATTCTAAAATGATAGACTTTCTTTGGAAAACATTTCAATATTTTCAGATGAAACGTTAATATTTTTTGACTTTCGCCAGATTTTCGGCAATGTAAAATTCCGCATGTAATCTGGTATAAATTATGATGCAAAATAAATATTTTACATTTTAATTAAATAGCGGCGGGATCCCTCGACGCAGAAGCGCACAGAAGGGAGTAATCAGCGCGCCAATGGCCGACCGGATTCTGCAAAAAATTGTGCGCCGCTTCCATTTTTTTTTTTTTTTAGTACACAATGAAATTAGACAGAAGCAAAATGGAAGTCATTTTGTATTGCTTCCGTCGTTCTTATTTATTTTCTCTTTTCGCAAATCACAATGGGAGCCGTCCCCTTTATCATACCTGTTTCCTACCTCTTCATTAAACCGTGTTTCAAAGGGCCCTTTGTGTTGCGTTTTGCGTTATTTACCGCTCGCTCTCTCTTTCTCCTTCAGCAGCGCTAATGCAACATCGGTTCGGAACCGATCTCCTGGAACGAGCGAAAATGATCCCTAAGGCCGAGGGAAACACAGGTATTCCCGGCGGGACGCGTCGTGGCCATCTGGATCAGAAGAGATTCGCCTCTGTGCGAAAGATACTGGAGTGCATCAACTTTGGAAATCGCTCAGGCGTTAAATGAAGTTGTGTATTATCAGAAAATTTTAAATTATTTTCTCATGCTTGTATAGATTAAACGCAAATTAAATTTCCAGTAGTATTTTTTGCATCTATACTTGTACGTGACACAAATGAGGCCCAAGTGGGATGAACGCGAAAGCCGTACGTCATCAGAGCGGTTTAATTCGCTGAGTTGGCTGTTAATCTGGATTGTACTGAATATTATTGAAATGAAAATGACACGAATTGCACTTCTCGACACAAATTGTCACGGATAAATTATTCATCTCTATAAATGCACGAAGAAAATTAGCATATTAAGTGATTGAAATGTCAATTAATCTACTGTGATGCGTCTAGCTTAAATATTAAAATATACCATAATACTGTGTTCGCTATATACTGTATACAGGTTTTTTACGTCAAATATACCCTTTTGCAAATCAAATTTACCCCTTTTCAATAGACATTTCAATAGAAAATGGGTCAATTTGATTTGCAAAACGGTGTATTTGATTTGCAAAAGGATGTATTTGATTTGCAAAAGGGTGCATTTGATTTGCAACAGGGTCTATTTGACATCACGTTTTTCCGCTATTTGAGTTCAATTTTTACAATCCTGTTTTATTTTAGTACATTTAATACCCTTGTATCCGACAAATTTAACACTGAAGAATATAAAATAAGCGCTTTTCCCTCCAAACTGTTCTAGTAAATATACAGCCATTAGACTTTAGAATAATCTCTGCGTTTAAACATTACTACCGAAAATATCTGGTAAAAATATTATTATTAAAATTGAAACGACGAAAAGTTCCCAAAATTTTAAGGTATATTTTAGATGCAATGCATTACACTGTTAAGGCAAGGGGTGAAATTGAAGAAATGACACATTTACTAAAATATATACAGTGAAACCTCGTTTTTAAGTTTTCGAAGGGACTGATAAAAATAAACGTAATTAGAACGGCAAAACGTAGATTCAGGGTTAGAAACGGGGTGCTAAAATAAAATGGGATTATATAAATTGAACATAAATTGCGGGAAAACGTGAATTTCGGGTACGTGAAAACTGGATTTCTCTATATATATGATAGGCTTAAAAAAATAAAATTAGTAAATCAAAATATACTATGATATAAAAAAGGATACATAGGTCGAATGATTTTTTTTAATTCGTGAAGCGATTAATTATTATTACTATTTTTTGTTGTTTTTTTTATATAAACTATTAATCCACTTTCCTTCATTTCTGAGGAACATGACCATGTGCATGATTCCCCTAATGAAGGACCATGGACATGGTTTTCTTGAGAATATATAGCGTAGTGGTTTCCCGTTGCCTTCTGCACCGCAGTAATTGTTTATACTGAAGAGCGCTGCTGCCTGCTTTCCATCTTATGTTTTTTTGACAATTCATTTTTCGTAAAATGGAGGTAGTCAGCCTCTTGCTCATTCGTGCTCAAATACAGCTTTTAATATCACAAGAAAGAGTCTAGTGTCGTCAGGTCTGGGGAACGGACAGGGTATTCTATGGGATTATCTTCATCCAAGCCACTTGTTTAGAAGATTCTCGTCAAGATATGCTTTTACATCATAATGATCGTGTGGAGGTGCTCCGTCCTGTTGGAAATAAAATGACCATCTTTACCAAAGTCCTCCCTAATTTGTGGTAAAACAGTAAATTTTAGTACCACAGTTTTGGACTACACAAACTCCTGGTAAATTTATATGGTGATTTTTTTTTCTTCGATTCAGATTATCTAGCTCGTACCATTATTGGAATGTAGCTTCTTCATTTACAACGCATTAAAATGCGATGGATATTTGATTTTCTGGTACCAATTTCACGACTTGATTGTCTTACAGGTTTTTTGTATGTTTCGCAATAACTTTCCAGTACTCTTTCTTGACTGATGTTCTCGGAACATTGTCTATGAAAGCTTTTCCATTCGTTTCAATTTTATATTTTATCCGATTAATTTTAATTCGCGTAGGTTGATCTGCCTAACCCTCCCTACGATATTGTCTTTGTACTTCTGCTACATTTTCATACTTTAATATAAATTTTCTTTTGTCAAAACTCAATCTTGGTCCACTCATTATATCTAATTAATTAAACCCTGAAAAAAAGTAAAATCAGAAAGTAATTACCCATTAAACAGGGTATATTTTTTCGGGACATTCCGTATTTTTTAATTATTATTTAATATAATATAAAGGATGTTTCCTTCCTACTTTATATTAGCTGTATCGGATGTAAATATGTTTTTATTAATAATTATAAAATCATATAAAAATGACGAAGTGAGTTTTAATCCCTGTTTTTATTTGGTCGGTCTTTACGTAGTCCGATGGAGTGAGGACAAGTAGGTGCAAAATTCCTTACTAAACCTCAAGAAATGATCATGTTTTGAAATCCTACTTAAAACTTACAAAAATAAATTATCGAGAGCACGTTGTTCTACTATAAGAGCTTCAAAAATAGAATATTGAATGCTTTTTAGAAATTATTATGACCAGAAATAGTTATTAGAAATAATAAATATTTTCCCCTAAGCGATAAGAAAAATGCTGATTTTTATTTTATTTTTACTATTTGATGATGATAACTGAGCTAAGTTAGTTGTCGGATAGGTGTCGGACGAAAACCATGAATTCGGGGAATTCTTTATAACACTGGCCAGGGGGTATGCAAGAGGATCCATTACTTTCCTTACTTTATATACTCATATAAATATTTATGTAGGTAGTTTGTCGCGTTGGAATTATTTAGTTAATTCTATTATATAAATAAAAACTATGAATTCCCTGAATTCAATTTTAATAATTCCACTGATAATTATAGCGACTTGGACCAATAATAAGTAAGAAGAAAACTTTTTCTTTGAAAGAGTTTTTGCTTTTATAATATTTTATGTGTGAATATATTACAATTTTCACAATGTAAATTTCTTCTATCGCTTTAATAAAATAATTAAATATGCTGTGATAATAAAAAACTATATCATCATCATTATCATCATTTGCCAACCACAAGGCTCTCACTCGCTGAGGGCATGGGCCTTACCAAACTCTCGAATGGCAGTCGAGGCCAAAGGAACCTGAGTCCCACGGTGTGACGTGAGGCCTCCCCTTTCGTGTCTATACCGCGGGGACCCAAGCCGTCTTGGTATGCGGTTTTTTGTAAAGAGTTTCTCTCTCTCGGCCATTGCTGGCATTGGACGTACATCTTCTATCTTGTTGGTATCGGATTTTACCCTCTCGATAGTGTTCAGGCAAGTATGAGGGGGTTTGTCTCGATATTAGCGTATTCTCTTCACTAAGGCGTTTTCTGCTTATACCGAGTCACGAGTGACAAGTAGCGAGTCACCACACACACACACACACATTTATAAATATACACAGGCATTAAACAATTAAATCTCTCATTCGAGAGCTTAGTAAGGCCCATGCCCTCAGCGAATGAGAGCTGGCAAATGATGACGATGATGATGATATAAAAGTATGGGATTTTTTTTTATATACAATAACATATCCCATGATTCTTTATTCATTATTAATAATTGCGTATTTAATGACTGATATCAATGTTAGAATTATGATATTTGATTAAATATATTAATGTTAAATTCGTGGAGGTAACATGACAGCTAAACAGCGTGTGTAAATACGTGGTCGCGTATATTTGCATGTGAGCGTACGTACTTGCACATCATGCATCTCCACCATATAAGCCAGTAAATAATATCTAAGCAATTCCCGATAAATTCACAGTCCTGTATCGGTGTATTCGTTGAATGCATCATATATTAAACAGATTCATTGAACGCTCGTTCGTTGAATTGCGAATTGCATACGTGCATAATGAGGATTTGCGGTTTTAACAACCGACGAACAGCTTCCAATAAATGCAATGCTATCGAATAATATCAACACATGTTAATATAATAAAAAAATGCTCGATCAGAATGTGAAACGTGGCCAATGGACCGTGGCTATTGGTTTCATGCGACCCACATCACACGTCCTTCGGGAGTTTGTCCTTCGTTTGATGACGAAATCGTTATGTAAAATATTACTGTTGAGGTTATTTGCGAATTATATATAGCCGTGATTGAATTAATGGCGGGTCTCAGGTGATAACAATTTCAAAAGGGTAATATCGAACGCCGCAGCGCGCAATTAGAAGAAGAGGAATTGGATTGAATGGGGTTACATTGCACCTCGCACCCCCACTCGCATCCGTCATCTCAAAGGAGACTTTGAAACCTTTCCCCGATCAATCGACGCGACATTAATTGGGCTTCAACTCGACTACCTCCCGTACCACCTAGGCCCCCAAAGACGTCGTTAATTTAATGCCACAAGTTGTAATGAGCCACATCACAAAAGCGTCTCCTGCAGACCCCTGGGCCACCGATGACAACCGCTGATTGGCGCCGGAATGGCTTTTGGCCGATTCGTTTTTTATTACGGTTCGAAAATTGGCGACATTCTCCTAATGACATTTCAATTTTACATTTCTTTTGTGCGACTTTGTGAATTTTTAATTTGTGACCTGAAATGAAAGCGAAAGGAAAAGGATTATGAAAAGATTTCTTTGTTTCAATCCAGCACAGGATTTAAAAATACATTTCAGTAATTATAAATATATTCATTTTCAGAGATTCGCCCGATGTCATCGGGCATTGCTCATGCTATTTAATATTAACGTGACATGAGAACGAATCGTGCCCTCTGTGCCACGCTGTTTTTTACTGTTCTGTATACACAGTTTTACCGCTTTATTATACCATTTTCCTGTTCGAGATCTATGCAAACGTGTGAATTCGGATATGTTCTTCTATCTCAATTAAAAAAAAATACTCGATTCGCTTCATTTTCGTAATAATAAATCGAACAAATGATCGAAATACTCAAACAGATCGCGGCGGCCGGCTGTGATTCACACATGCTCAATGTGCCACGCGCCACTCGCCGGGGTTGGGCAACCTTTTTGAGAAGAGCGCTAAATTTTGTCATTATTTTTTTAATCTAATATATCGAATTATTATTATCAAGATTTTTAGATATTTTTAGATATTCAAGTACAATTGAATTACATCATTTTATAAATATTTTCAAAAAAAATAACAAGATTTGAAGATTCAGTTTAAATTAACACAGGACATTTATTTAAACCAGGGGTGAGCAACCCTTTTTTTACAACGGGCCCCCCAAGGAGGGTTTCCTATATATGAACATAATATGCTGAGATGTTTTCAATAGCATATTGAATTCTATTCTCTACTTTTTGCAAAAGATTTGTTATTTACGTTAGTTAGCTTTTGGTTAATTGGAATAAATACTGTGCAGTTTGATCTTTATTGAAATGAGAGGTTTTAAGGTTTATTTTACGTTCTTCTTAAACATTAATACTTATATTTTTTTATTAATAAAATATTTTACTGATTCTGCTTTTTTAGCTAATCCGTCACGGTGACTCGAAACCAACCGCGTCGTCCAAAGGGGGTCTATTTATAAGGGAAAATAGAGCCCAAGCATTTCAAGTCAAGATATTGATAAAATCTTCATCAGTATCTTGACATTTTTTTTAAAAATGGATTATTCTAAGAATAAAAACAGGGATTCATGATACGCTTCATAATTTGGTTGATATTTTGGATTTTTAACTAATCAATATAACGCGTAAATGAATTCACGCACACTCGGCACATCGTTACGAATGTTACGGATAATAAATGGTAAATTTAAAGTATTTTCAATTTTCAACTCAATATGTTGATTAATAAAAAAATATTACATTAGGAACATAACGAACTATTACGACTACGTGCGATTTGAATAGTTATGTCCATATTTATATTTTACATGGTTGCTATAAATCTGTGTTTATGGGTTGATTTTTAAAATAAACACCATTGCTTAAGTCCTTCTAGTTTACATGTATAGACAAGTTAAAGTTCGAAAGAATTTAGATCATGTACGTGATGCGCGTGGCACTCAGGGCACGATTTGTTTGATCATGTACGTCATGCGCGTAGCACTGAAAGGATTAATATTTTTATTTTAAACAAAGCTTCAACACAACACTTTTACTTGGATATTTATTTTCCGAAATCTCAAACGGATTACAGATTAATACCGTCAATAACGAGGGAGTTTAATTCACTTAACAGCCACTCTGAAACGTTTCCATGAAACTTTATACTTGGTTAGGCGATAGTTTTTAAAGATAATCTCCCGGCGCCCCTTCCACGCCGATCCTCCATCTCAACGACCTGTCTCTGCAAATTCTCAGCCAGGCGACTCACGTTCCAAAATCAAATACATAGCCGCTTATAGATATTTACAATCAATATTGAGTGCCGGCACTAAGTGATTTCCAAATGGAATAATTTTCATAGCCGTAAAGTTGCCACTCGAGACCGTATTTCTAAATGGCTTAGACGAAGCCGGGCTGGCCTGTAATTAAGCAGAGATAGGGGGTGTTACGTTAACCTCAGGTTAAGTTCCCTGCGAAACTCGGTTACATCTGCCCGAAGCCCCGGGCGGGGACTAGGAGGGACTGCCGGTTACGTCAATATCCCTGGACGGGTCCTGGAACAAGGTGATGAACTTCGACTACGTGTCGTTACAACTGTTGAACACGAAAACTTTAACGCATGTTTTATACGCACAAAAAAATTAAAACTGTTTTTTTTTCATAATTTTTGCATCTAACATTTTTTATTCGATAAAACCATTTAAAAAAATCTAGAAAGAAATAAGGCTTAAAGCTAATGCATAACAAACACAGTTTTTTTTTAAATAAATTAACTAGTGATTTGGCTTGTATTCATCTTCATTCTTAACCATTTCAGTGCGGCGCCCATGACGTTCGTGGGCATCCAGCATGCGTCATCATAGATATTAGTTTACGCGATTCTTTCGATCCTAAAACACTCTTCAGGGTTAGATTGTTAGTAAAAAAAAACTCACCTCGCATTTAAAATATTTATCGAAGCATTTAAAATATTTTTATGGGTAGTGAAATTTACTTAAATGCCTTATTATTTATCGTCAAGTTATTAAATAAAAATGGTCTCTATAATTTACCTGTAAATGATCCCTGGTTTTAGACTGCTTTTAGACCTTGAAAAATTACGTTCTAAGAGGGAGGGGTATATGAGAGAGTGTTATAGCAGGTTTTATTTCAAAGGTATTAAAATAAAGTTTGAAAATATTAATTTCTGTATCTCCATACATTGTGATTTGATAATGCGATTAAATACTTAGAAAGGTTTTAAAACATAGATAATAACATTAAATTTGCTTCTTAAATCCTCAGATACAGTTTAATGATGAATATAGAAGCTGCAAAGTTGGTATTATGATTGATATTCTTAAAAATAAATCTCTGGATAAAATAAAGTGTCTTTAACCCATCCATCACAGCTGCTTAGAAATAACCGCGTCATCCGAAGGGGGTATCTCAGATATCCCAATCATTTCAAAACAATATCTTGATAAATTCTTCATCATTATCTTAAATTGTTTTTTTATAAATGGATTATTCTAAAAATAAAAATAGTTATTCATGTTATGTTTCATAATTTGGTCTATATTTTAGATTTTTAAACTAATCAATATAACGCATAAGCGACAACGCCGCAAACTAAGCTCTTGTAGTGCGTGTCATTAGTACGTTTCACTCGCTCTCGGCAAACAGCACCAGATGCGAGCGAGAAAAAACATCACTCGCCTGGCAACAGCCACGAATATTGTTCATTTTTTTTTTCAATTGCAGACAATTAAGAATAATGATTATTTATAATATTTATTCTTTAGACTTTTTTAGGATTTATATTAAAAGAGTTATTCGAGAAAAATCAACAACTTAGGGTAACCAATATACCCAAACCATCGTCCAGAGTCAATTTAAAATGTCATAACTGGGCAATCAGTACATACACACAAACTTCTTACTCTAATCTCTTATTAAATCTTTTACTCTTGACCGAACACAATATTTTGTTTTTACAGCAGTCAAGTTTTGTCAAAAAATGCTGTTTTAATTATCCAAAAGCGGATTTATAATATATAAATAGTTATAGATATTTTTTTTCTTTTAAAATCAAAGACTTATACGTTTGTCACTGTGATATGCTATATGAGGTCCTGTTGATCGAGTATCTTATTTCCGACTCTTTTTATAAGAACAAGTCTGTTACAAAAGTCTTCCTTTTTGATCCGACGTGCCGGATAATTATCAGGGTCGCCCTTACAAATAGAAATAATTAAGCAAACAAAAGAGATCCCCGGGAATGATGAACGGGAGGTAAAGTTTTGATTTACGCCGCGACCATTTGGATAGCTGGAGATACTTATTATCGGAAATAATAGACCCGTATGAGTTATGAGTGGAAGGACCTGGAACTTATTAAAACTACTCCTGCGAGACAGAGCCGTGGACGGCGGCCGCCTAGTTTTATTGGTAAATAAACAACGTTTTCGTAGCGAAAACGGAAAAAGAAGAACACGCCGAAACAAAGAGATTTATTACGGGCAATCATGTACCGGGATAAGTAAGAATTTATTGAACGATACCCTGTTCCATTATTTATGGCGGACCCGCGCGTAACAAAGGACAGTAAATTGATATTGGATCGATCATATGTTGATTTAATTTGGGGCCGTGTACACGTGCCCGAATATTTCTTCCGCGTGCAATACCCTGATTCCGATCGCTGCGAGAAGAATCTCGGCGGTACGCTTTTCTCGAGAAAAAAAAGCGATACTCGCACTTGTACGGTGTCATATTCAGCAGGGTTGTGTGAAGAGTTGCGCTCGTGTGTCGGCATTCATTAATATATGTACCAGTGCTTATTCTTTGAATGCGGAAGCCGACACCATTAATCAAATCTTGACGTAGTGTGGCCCTGCGTACTTGCGGAGGGATGGTCGAAAAGTGGGAATGTGCCTCTTTAAATCATAAAGTATGGCACAAGGGAGACAGTTCCGGCAATAAAATAATGAAACTTACATATGCAATTTTATTTTATGGCCCAATTTATGATCCACATCATCTTAATCACCCCGGGGCGATGAGGGTCTTGTGCGATGCCCTATTTTAAAATCCTGCTATATGAAGTGATGGGATTTACTCCCTCATACACGGAAAGAACCAGGTAAATTTGTTTATACTGCATATTCTCGAGTAAGATTAGCACATAAGTCAATAATAATAATCCTTGAGAAACTTTAGATTAATTAAAGCCGTATACTAAGTGTTAAAAAATATTTCATATGCAGGAAAGAAGATCTGCATTTATGCATTATGTGGTGTGTTTTACCAATCATGGCATAACTTAAAGAACTGAAAAAAACATAATTTCTAGGTTTACAAAATATCGAAGCGTCTTCGTGCGGCTTTACCTTCTAAAGAACTTGTCTAAAAACTTCGTCAACCGCTTATTATTTATTAAATTATATTAATCAGTAATCCAGATACGGTAATCATAAGGATCTAGAGAGGATTGAAGAATTTCTATATCTCAGATCTCTACTTACGAGTAACGGAAATTGACAGCCAGAAATAAGAAGACGAATAGGGATTGCTAATAATGCGATGTTAAAGCTATCAACATTTTGGGAAAACAGGGGTATATCCAAAGAAACAAAAAACATTATACACCAATCCCTCGATTTACGCGGTTTCACTTTTACGCGGTCAAAAAAAACAATATTTTTTTAAGAAACCAAACATATTTTGTGGCAAGTGTCACTCAAATGCATATATTGCATCAGATTTCATCTCTTAATTTCCAACGACCAGATCGTCTGTAACCCCCCTCTACATTGCGCGTGCGCAGTACGTCAAATATTGTTGTAAGTTTTGCACTTTGTAAAAAAACTTATAAACTGAATGAATCTACTGTTCGTACCCATTAAAACGAAGCCATCTAGTTAAGAAGAAGTGTCACCCTCCGGATCCCTGATCAGTTCTTAAATATACCCTCATAATGTTAGGAGATGTTATAAAATTTAAAATGTCGATTTATTAAACTATTTCTTAATAAAATTGTATTTTTTTGCCTCGTTTTACGCGGTTTTCTGGAACCTATCCCCTTACTTTATATGAAATCGAAATCTCGATTTACGCGTTTGTTTCTTGGAACGTATCTACCGCGTAAATCGAGGGATTGGTGTATTACATGTTTCAGCAGGATTCTTCGTTACTTAGGACATCTTGCTAGAAGAAACGATAGCCTGGAGAAGCTTGTCGCCCTTGGAGACGTACAAAGGACGCAGGAGAAAGGAAAGGACTGGAGTGACCAAGTGAAGACTGCCACGAGTTCCACCGTATTAGCTGCGTTGCGAGGTATGGAATGCAGAGGATCCTGGATAGCTAAGATCAAGAAGATTCGGAACAAGAATTGTCAAGCTCCTCAGACATGAGGGCGACTTAAGAAGAATTAAATCTTCTAATACAAAATCTCGAACGAAGAATTACTACGATGAATCCGAAACGTGGATAGAACAGATGGCTAGGTATACAACGGAAGCTACAGGATACCTTTAAAAACCACATTTAATAAAATACCTCCAACAAATATCGCATCGCCTTCTGTAGATTGTATTAAAAAGTGGAGGGAGATGACCAAAGTTAGTTGATCACTTACGTACAAATAAGGCACATGAAACTTCACACTTTGAGAAGAGTGCTTAACCATATTACTAAATAAGCTCTGAATTGAAAGTTTCTAGGAATATGGCCGAAACAAAAATATTTCAGAAGAACATTAAGCATTAAACCCAAAAAAATCATCATGAGCTTTAAATATTAAGTATTGCGGTCAGCCCTCGTATAACGAAGAAATCGGTACCACATTATAGAAAACCCGCGTTATAGAAACGAATGGCACTCATACAAAAAGTTGGGAATAGGGCTTTTAAGTTTTATTTTGCAAATTGAACAAAATCAATACATTGATCATTTTTTCCATTGGCATATCTTAAATGACCTTGTTCAATGTTAATGTCACGAGTTATTTTATATTGTCAACCAACGGCATTGACCATATTTTTTATATATGTAATAGGCAATGTATTACATATTTAGGAAATATGTAATTTGACCTTGAAACGTTACGTTCTAGAAGTGAGCAGTATAAGAGGGACTGTCAAACTTGTTGTAGAAAACCTCGGGAGCATTATAGGAGGGTTTACAGTATATTCTTTGAATTTATATCATAAATTTAAAATAAATGTTTTATTTATTTATTATTCAATTGCTCCATAATTTAATGGTTAAAATAACTCCAATCACCGCTGACGCGAGCGCTCACATCCAGATTTTAACATATTTTACAAATTTCGCATTGAATTTTTAACAATTTCCCACGGAAACTTGCATAAGAGATGTATTTTCACCTTTTCAACGACCCTCATTCAAGAAATATTCATTCACGTCTGCAGCCAGTCCCCATTAATCTTCGCCCAAGTGGCTTTTCTTTTTCAAATCGAATACAAGCTTCAGAGCGCGGTGAAAGCCAACTCGAAAGCCACCGTAAAAAGCTATACACAAATTTCCCGAACCCTGTTTTTCGTACGCTCCTTTTGTTTATGTTGCCGAGAAACGACTACTGGCAACATCTAAAATATGGAGCAGGCGTCGCATTACGACGCGTGATTTTTGCGATGTGACTATGTAGATCAAATTTGACGCGAGCTTTCATCTGCAGCTGATAGAGCTTTTGTTCCGCGAAAATTTTCGATTAATCACCGTGTAACATCGAACCGCCTACTAATATTTTCGGCAACCGATGATGCTGCCACCGTTGACCTGGACGCTTTACAATTCTTCAATTTTCACATCGGCCATGTGTATGTGTATGCCCTCACACAATATTATGACAAATTTATACTGAAATCTGAGTGGCACAACCCTGATAACGGAACCTGCGTAAACATGTTTCAATCGGAGGGCTCTTAGCATAATGTTTACATAAAGCATCGATACTCGTACATTGTGCGCAGATTTGCTGACAGCGAGTGATTGAGCCCCCCCGAGGGGGTGTTTATGTCTTGCTTGCTCTATAAAATGCTTACGAAACAGGTGAAATTAACATATTTCATAGTCCTCGTATAAACTAAACGGAAATGTGATGGCGTTTCAATATGCCGAACGTGTGCGGGGCGTATCGAGCGTGTGCCGCAGCACAGCCTCCGGTATTAAGGGCCTATAGCCTATTTTGACAAGAATTGTATAATCGATTTTGTTAATAATGAAAAAAAATAGAAGCACATGAATAAATGGCATTTCTGTAAATCTAAATATCAGTGACATCAATTTCTGATACTGGCTCTTTCGTTGAACTTGAAAAAAAATATATATGTATATCGAAATAATTGATTGCCAGCATCTCGTAGATCAACATAATCCTGCATGGAGTAGTTGACTAAAAACCCAAATAAACTTTAATAAATATCTAAAAAAATAGTTCACCCCTGAAAAAATATGTACATGTATGTGTACATATATCCTGCATAAACAAATCTGGTCTCTTACGGATTTCTCACCTCAGAGCCAGTATACCCTGGGAAGGAAAACCCTAATCTGCTGACTAATAATCGGTCTAGTCTCGATACTTTCGCTCCTCTTCCTTCTTTCTAGAGGACCCCTCTCTGCCATGATGAAAGGATTGCTATTGCGCGACAGGATTAAAAATCACTTGCTACTTGCTACTTGAGACTAGTTTTGGTAAAATGTATATATGTATGTGTATATCAATATAGGTGTGTGTGTGATCGCTCGTTACTTGTCACTCGTGACTCGTTATAAGCAGATAACGCCTTAGATAAGGGAATAAACGAATACAGAGACAAACCCCCTCCTACTTGCCTGGACATAGTCGAGAGGGTAAAATCCGATACCATCAAGGTAGAAGATTCAGATGATGATGATGATGATACATAAAGCGCTAAGCACACTAAATCTATGAAAACTCAATCGTATATATAAAACAGATAGAGTAAAAGTAAATAGGTAGCATAAAATATAATAAAGAATTCGAAAAAATCTATAATAGTAGAACCTCGGCCGAGACAGTATGGGGATTGTCGAGTCTTTCAGAACGGCCCTTCCTACAGTAAGGCTAATTGCTCAGCCAACCTTTGAGGGGCTATTATAACGAAAAACGTTAATAGTGGAGCGACACTCTTTAATTCTAGATCTCGCTAAAGCAGGCTAAGGAATAAAGTCAATGGAACGATTCTCGCTTCAACTTGGCCGGCAAAGACCCTGAAGGCCCTTAAAGGAGGGCCGTTTGAGACTAAATCCTGGTGTCCGATGGGTCCAGGGGCCAGTCTGACCGCACCAAACAACCTGTCTCCCCCGGAGTCAAACTCCGGGCACACCCACGGGATGTGTTCCGAAGGTGGGGAGATGGCCACATCTCCAATGAGGGCCTCAAACCCTGAACGAACCTGAGGCTCTAGGGTCAAAGTCCAGGGGCAGCACTCCGGCCAGGACAGCAAGAGTCGCCTTGGATGAGATCCTATATGCTCTAATGAGCATCAGCAGAGGTAATCTCTAGCCTAGAAGAAGGCGTCGGCGAATTGTTGATATTTTTGGCGGCTGGTGTGATGAGGTTTTATCTATTTTTAAAAATAGATAAAATACGCTTTGTTATTTTATATATAACATTAATGTGCAATTAAAAAATGTAAAAATATACTCAATTGAATTGGATGCTCCACAAATATGTCGCTTATCCGCAAGAATTTACCAATGAACGCAATCACCTATCCATATACAAACAGCACCTAATATAATTTAACCCTCTCCACTCTGTCCACTTTTAGTCGAAACTATGAGATATTTATACAAATTTATTAAAAGATATATTCATTTAGAAAATCAATAAGAAGCATCTATAGCAGTGTTTCCCACGGTGGGGCGTACGCCCCACCGGTGGGGCATTACGCCTCAGAGGTGGGGGGCACCACGCTTCTTAAGGAAAAATTTGGAAAACGAACAACATTAACAAATCTATTTTCTGCACAAACTGCAAGTGTCGATCGTACTCTTCATCGCTAAATGTGGAAAACCATTCTATAGGAGAGAACTTGCGGCTAAAAAACATTTTACCTGTTCTAAATGAGGTACTAAATTCCTGCGTATTCAAAAAATAAAGTAATTAAATGATTAAAACGTTAGTGCCAAATGTAGAGTACGTCTTTGCTATTTTGTAAAGGCCAAAAATGCGAGCCAATGTTAGATCAAAGCGCTTCAGTACTGAAGTGGCAGAAGATGGGGTTTTCAGTAAAATTCCTGAAGATTTATGGAATTATTTGATATGATTTGTGATTTTGTGATAGTGATTTTTTCAGCAACCGCACTGATATGAAGTTTTGATGACGGTCGACGATAAAGCATTTGGTGAGTTATTTAACTGATATGGTCAGAAAAAAGCAAAGATTTTGGGTAGCCAACTTCAAGAATCAAAGAAAACACTTTGTCGATGTCAAAGAAAGATATTTGCATTCACTACTTTATTGAATTATATAAAAAAGTATTTTAACAAAAAATTGAAAATTTTACTACCGGGCACGTGAAATGACTGATAATGTTAAAGTAAAGGCCAGTAAAGGACTATCTGCAAACCGGCGAATCGATAAAAAAAACGATTTGCTGATTTAAAAGAAATAAATTTTCCTGCTTGGTTGACACAACCAATGCTGGTAGATATTTCAAATGAACAACTGTATCAAGAAGAACTTTCGGAAATGCAAAATGATGATTGAATTACAAATGTATTTAATATAAAAGGAATAATGGCATGGATGTGCGAAGAAACAAACACAACATATCCTAATATTACTTTGCATGCCAGAAATTTATTATTGCCCTTCCTATCATCTTATTTGGTGGAATGGGGTTTTAGCGTTTAGCGTTTTTAGTGATTATCGCATTTTGCGATAAATGCAACATTGAAGTGATAAAAGCGATAAATGCGATATAATTGCGAATAGATGCGAAATTTTCCATATATCGATCTCTCGAATATAATACAGGCATTTACTTTGCCTATGTGAAACCCAGAAGCCACTTCTTGAAACAGACGAACACACCAAACTAGAATTAATAGATATTCTTAAGTCAGAGCCCCGTGTAAAAGCTTATTAAATCTCGAGTCACATTTAAATATACGTGAAACGAATGTGTTTTATGAAACTTTAAATCATCTGTTCAATTTCCAAATTGATGAAACGATATCGGTAATAAAAAACTTACTTTTATTTACAACATTAACAACATCAATAGAAACATACCGATGATAAACTTAATAATTTTAATTATTATATCATTTTAATCGGTGTATTCTGTGCATTTCTAAACGTTTTTATATCAATATATTGTAGTATCGTTTAAAAATTATGCATAGTAATTAGACTTTAACTTCAAAGAAATAAACGCTAAATAGGATGCTACAATCTATCACATTTTAAATGCTATTTTTAAAAAATAGATGCTAAAACACGTGTCTCTAGATATAAATCTCACACAGAGGGACCTGAAGAATCGAAATTAACTGCTACATCCAGACATTAGAAAAATTTATTTAGCAAAAATTCTGTCTTTGAAAATTTAATAATGGATCTATGTCTAGATGTGTGTGTGTGTGTGCTGTAGTAAATTTCAATTGTCACTTTGTGTTTTTATTGTTTTACCTTTTTATTTTATTTTACCTAATTACATTTCAATTGTCATTTGTGCTTGTAATAATTTCAGTTATAATATGTATTTTAAAAATTTACCTAATGTTTAATTAAAAAAGAGGTCGATGGGGCATATGACTTTTGAAAAGACTACGGTGGGGCATGGCATAAAGAAGGCTGGGAAACACTGATCTATAGGGTTTGATCTGATAAACGATTAAAAAAAACATTATTTTATTAAATTAAATAAAAAATCTTTTGGGTAAATACTACCCACGAAATGAAAAAGGTTAACATAGATGTCGTAAATAAATTATTGATTTAATTTTTTTTTATATTACAACGTACTCGAGACAGCTGTAATCGATATGCGAGCCCCTATTCTCAATTAGCTGCATAATAAGAGGCCTAGCTTTATTTAAAACATATATAGTAAAGCAGTATAAGATGTGATCATTCAAAAAAAGTTGTCTTAGATTATGTCCATCATATTATGTATCTTATTTTATTTATTTATGATGGATAAATGGTATAACAATAAATCCCATAGCGCCACATACTCATATAAACGCTTTATAAATATTTTAAAACCGTGAGAATGATGAATTGTAAAACTCACATTCACCCCCTGGCCAGTGTCATAAAGAATTAATAACCTAACTCATAACAATTGTTAATCTCTAGTAAATGTATTTATAAGTATGGATGTATACTTAATTATCACTCTGTATATGCTATTATTGTTTAATTCAAGATGGAGTCGATTGCACGACGTACATTTGAACTCCATTTCCTGAGCAAGACTTCATTAAGCTTATAGATCGTAAACTAAGTGATCTTTACTCTTGTGTTAGTACTCCTAATGGTACCCTTGGAGCAAGATTACTAAACTTGCTCAAGTTTCAATATACACACATGGCGGGTACCTAGATATTGGCATTAGTGGTCGAGGGCTCGAATTAATCCGAGTGCTCGTATATCAATGCACGTCATTTTTCCACGTTAAATTTTGCTGAAAATTATTAACGAAACATGAAATATGCACTCGTCAAATGAAATGCGGCGAGTGCTTTAATACAAACGAAGCCAATTTCCGTTTAATACAAAACTATGCATAAAAAGGTATCGATCTGCCCCGCGTTAATTCGCAAAAATAAAATGGCGAGAATTGCAAATTACTCCGTCGTCTCGTGCGATTTTCATCATGTACTCGTCTGCGTCGTAGGACGCTGCGGCGGAGATATGTAATATCTGAAAAATACGAATCAGCCTTGTCGCGAATATAAATTTCGCCACCATTAATAATTATATTCATATATTTAATTCCGATTCTAGCACCGAAATTAAACATGCACATATGATAGCGAAAGTTTGCGAGATGGAGATTCGTACATTTTGCGCTTTAAATATTAATTTTGGCGGGAATTCGTACATTATGATTAAAATTAATATTGCACGTATTATTTTATTAATCATGTATCATTTTAACTAATTGAATATAGGAGATTACTAACTATTATGTAAATTAGATAAAATTCCGATTTCTAAGCCTAAAATATTATTTTTTTGGCATAATTATAAATACATTCAAATTTATATTATGAAAGCTTTTTCTAACTCCTTCGGGAATTTAATGTGCGAATAAAATTTTAGCTTTTGAGTTATTGTGAAAGTTTTAATATAATCTCGCTGATTCTAGCTTATAATATTTTGTATATATTACTATTATCTAGTATGATGTTCCGAATCCGAATATTAATTAGTTAAAAGATCAAAAATATCAACTATAATTTAAGACTAATATTTCATCAATATCTTGATTTGAAATGCATGGAGTATCTGAGATACCCCCTTGAGTGGGTTAAAATATTTGGAACAAATTCAAATTTTTAGAAAACCCATTTTTAATCACAAATGAATAATTACAATCAACTGGCGATACGTCCGATGAAAGGTAGACGACGAAGAGAATTTTTATTTACATAACAGACATTAAATAACATTAAATAACTTATATTATAACTACAGTCAACCCTTCTATAGCGTTCAAATAGGGACCACGCTATAGAAAAAAACGCTATAAAAAGTTAGGCACCCATACAAAATTTGAGGTTAGGTTCTTTTAATTGTATTTTGCGATTTGAAGCAAATCAAACATTTGACCCATTTTTATATGTTTAATAACCTTGCACGTGTTTAGTTGGATAATAATAGCTCGTGCCTATAGGCGCGAGGGGGTATTGACCTAGCATATTTCTCACAGTTTTTTAATTCGCAACATATGTGCCAGGGGAGTTCAAAGGGGACAGTTTTTTTAGTTAATTATTTTTAAATGCTTTAGCATATGATGAATAAATAATAAAAAGGTAAATATAAATTATGAAACCTTTTCGAGAATATGCTTTATTTGGGATACATATGAATATAAAATAAAAATATATTAAAAACAAACAATAATTGAAGTAAGAAAAAAAATGGTAGAATGATTGAAAACCCCTTTAACACATAAATACCTAAAACCTTAAAAATCGTATGCATCGATTTACTTGATCATGTGACTGTATTGTGATGAATATCCCTGGAAGTTTTTAGACGGTGATTCACCAAAAAAAAGAAAAGAACACGCCTAGCGAGGTAAAGGGGCAAACAGCTACTGACAATTATTTTCTAAAAATTAGTTTTCAATTAGTTTTGTAAAATGAACGCTATAGAAAAAAACGCCATAGGAGGGATGACTGTACATTATTATCTCAATTCGTTCATTATGCCTTTTACAACAGAAGTATATAATGTTATACATTGTGATAGAAAATTAATACATAATAATTTATTTATTTGACTACAATGGATAACAAAAAGATTCCAAAGCACCATTCACCCATATAAAGATTCTAAAGATGCAAAGGAAATGAGTTTCTCACACTAAATTGCCCCCCAGTGTCAAACCGCGACAATGTTTAATTTTTAACAAAAAAATTATATTAATTGTTTTATAATTATTTATTCAACGCAAGTTAGATGGCATTAAATTAATTTATTCCAAAGCGCAAAAACTACCTACTTAAATAATAAGGAATTCCCTGAATTCATAGTTTTCACTGGAACTGTTGAAAATTGATAACAGATTTCTTTAACTTAATTAAACAGGAAGATTAAATTTATTCGGTGGAAATGAATTTTCATATTAATATTTTGAATAAAATATTTTTACGCATATTTTTGAGAAATGTGTATAAAGTTTTCTTTCTCAATTATTATTTTTGTTGATAACATATTTATACAACTGCGTAGAAACATAAAAAGTCAATGGAAAAAATTAAAACATTTTTTCAGCTGCAAAACTTTTGTATCCTACAGCGCCATCGCTAATATCAAGCGGCTAAATCTGGGAAAAATCTCAAAGTTATATGAAAAATATTATTCAAAATGAAAGTGGCGCTCTATATAAAAATGTGTATACACATTGCGACCGAAAGCACCGTCTCGGCGCAGGCAGATTCCTCGGTTATATGCGATGGCAACATCTGCGACCGAACACGAGTAACCTGCCGCGAATATGTGGCGCTTAATGACGCCCTGCATCTGCACAAACGATCCCTGAAAAACGCGTACACGTGTGCACATCGCAAATTTTAAATCAATGAATGATCAGAAGGCATTTTCGCCAATTTCACCATAAGCCCTTGCATCTGGGCACCGGTTAATTTATGGAATTTAATCAATTTAGCGATAATCCGACGTATAATAAGGGGAGCCTTGATGCATGTACGGGCCCGTGCACCTTCGACACTGACAACATGGTTATATATGCATATTGATTGATGAGATTACAACTGTTTGTACTATGGGTCGTGTATGTCGACGATGAGAAGCTTGTCCCCATAGGTAAACCGAAGGCATTATTGATTTGATGACCTAACAGTTTGACAATACATGTCACAAAGACATTCATGACTGACATGGCATTTGGAAGAGACTACAGATAATTATTTTTTTATATATAAATATTTTTTTTACGTATATAACAGCTATGAAAACAAAAGACGTAATAAGTTTATGCCCCGATTTCAATGGGAAGCAGCTAAATTGCTTCTAAGTATCGAGAAGGGTTGCATGTGGAGTAACCCAACATTTCTTTATTTAAATTTATAGTTACGCGTAATTAATTCTCAGAAATATGTTTTCATTTATCGATATTTTTCATATGCCAATATTTTTGGAGCAGTCTGTTGGTTTCTTCATATCGGAAAGTTGTCCAAAGCCGTGTACTGTGACCATATTTTTTTATTGTGGAACTATGCTTTTTTTAATTCCATTACATACATAATTATTTGATAAAAATAGTGAAACAGTAAAATCAGTGAAATAGTGTTTATAATTAAATAATAAATTATGGAAAATAATAAACATAATGAAACTCTTGTTTTTAAATTCAATGATACTTTTGACAAGCATTATTTCGGTATTAGTGATGATTGCTTTTTTACGTTTGATAATGTTGATTGTGAAAGTTAACGAATGATTATTAATAGCACATTCATTCATAATTGTAAAAAAGTCAAAAAATTATGGAATTATGGAAAGACAATTCGCAGATAGTAGAAGTGAAATCATCCCCCACAAAGGAATGAAATGTGCTTACTCTAGCGATGAGACAGACGATGAAGAGAATTCAACAATCATTAATCCCACGTCTTCAAGAACTTCAAATTTGTCTAAAAATTCATACCCTTTGTCTAATAATTAATTTGATTATCGGTGATGGAATAGTAGGGCTAAATATTCTAACCAAATGTTTAAAACTTATTGATTATTAGAACCTATCGAAAATAAGCTTAAAATAAACTAAAAACCACTGACTTATTTGCAATTTGTAGATAGACTAGTGATTCAACTGGTTGGAAGTCACAGGGAAAGATTAATAAAATAAAAGAAGTAGAGGGGTTGCATTGTTTGCGGTTCTGATAGAAAATGAAAGCAAATATTTCCTATTATATGCATAATTTATAATTATTATCATAATATAAAACTTTTTATTCAAGTAACGAATAAGCAAATATTTTTATTAAAATGAACCAAAATTTCATTCATAAATTATGGTCATACACATTTGAATGAACACGTGTCAGTATTCCCAAACAGTGTGCCAAAACTAATGAACCAAGTTTTTAATTTTTAATTAGTAATAATGATTTAATCACTAATCAAATACAATATTATAGTTGTTTTTAGTTCTGTTTTCCAAAAAAAATATATATATTTTTCACAAATTCGTAATTATTTTTATCCAGAGTAGCTGATCGGTTTTGAAGAAAGATATCCAGAGTGGATAAAGTTAAAGCTTACATATTTGTCTGAAATGAAATTTTACAGTTTGTCCTCATAAGAGTATTAAGGAAGTGAAGTGTTTAGGTTGTGATCGATAATCCAAATCGGCACACAGATCGACTTGTGACTCTTCACATTTTTTCCTCCAAGATCGTTTACAATTTGCATCCATGATGTGCACACGTTTTCTTACACCTCACATCTACGATAATGCCTATCCCTTGACTCTATGTCTTTCTTTCACATCTGCCCCTGAAAATAAGATTCTCAAAGCAGTATTTTTTTCTAACAACATGCTCAAATATCAAAGAACCTTTTAACCTTTTCCGCTTCGTGGACCAGACGTTTGGGCCCAAAAGATTTTTTAGCAAACAACTTGAACCAAGTGTTTTTTTATTAAATTAAAAAAAATAATGTATTGAATCGGATTACAGATCATGCCCTATAGATAATTCTTATTAATATTCCCAATGAATATCTTTTGTAATCAATTTTTAAAAAAAAATAATGAAAGTAACTCAAAATTCGATTAAAAGATGAATCTTTTTCTGAGATATGGAGTTTTAAGCGAGAAACATTTATACAACTCGCTGAGGGCATGGACCTTACCAGACTCTCGCATGGTAGTTGAGGCCAAATGAACCTGAGTCTCACACGTGACGTGAGGGCTCCCTTTTCGTCTCCATACCGCGGGGACCCGAGCCGTCTTGGTATGCGGTTTTTTGTTAAGAGTTTTTCCTTTCTTGGCCATTGCTGGCATTGGACGTACATCTTCTACCATGTTGGTATCGGATTTTACCCTCTCGACTGTGTCCAGGCAAGTAGGAGGGGGCTTATCTCGGTATTTGTATGTTCTCTTCTCTAAGGCGTTATCTGCTTATAACGAGTCACAATTGACAAATAGCGAGCGACCACACACACACACCTATATAGATATACACAGGCATACAAATGCACATCTGCCCAAAACGAGTCTCAAGTAGTATATATTGAATGAAAAGCAATTTAATAAAAACAATAGTTATAATAAAACATTATACAGTAAACCCTTCTATAACGCTCCCTGCTATACCGCGATTTTATATAACAAGTTCGACAGTTCTTCCTATTGCGCTCCCTCCTAGAATGTAAATTTTTAAGGACGAATTACAAAATAAAATTTTAATAAAAGTACCTTGGCTTCTATAACGTGGTCCCGATTTCTTCGTTATAGAAGGGGTGATTGTATTAGGTGGATCAGACGAAAATGACATATTATAATGAAAGATTTATTTTGTTGTTTCATCGATATATTCTCTTTTGGTAGACACAACCTTGCCTCGCCTATTTTAGAAGATGAGTCAACTGATGAATAGAACACAAAGCATTCCTTGTAAGACTAATGACTCGATAGCAACTGATGGCCACAAACGACCTTCAAAATACCATATTTTCGTCCAGTCCACCTTAAAATAATAAAAAATAATTGATTATGTAGAAAAAAATGTTCTTTTTTAAATCCTTATTTAGAACCACAAGGATTAATTGTCAAAATCAAAATATATATTTATTATATAGCCTGATAATTATATATAACACCACTTTTTATACTAACATTCACCCCCCCCCTCCTATAACGCTACCTTTAAATCGATATTTTCCTCAAAATAAAAATATTTTTAAATTACATATTTCGTAAATATATAATACTTTTCCGAGCGAAATAAAGCTTAATGATCTTTGATTGACGAGACATTTTGTAGAAGGCAGCGATTAAGAAGAAGCGTTATAGGAGGACTGACTGTAAATTATTTTTTTCTACAAATCATCACACTATTCTTTGTAAATATGCAAAACATGTCAAATATATTAACTGAATTCTTTATAACACTACCCATGGGGGTATGTAAGTGGAAGGACCCATTACCCCGCATGTTTATAATAATTATTTATGTAGGTAGTTTGACGCCGTGGAATTAGTTAATTAAATACCATATATCCTTCGTTAAATAAATAAATTAAATTTTATTCTAACTGAAATATTATTAAAATTAACCAGTGTCGTGATTTGACACTGGGGGAATATTAGTGAGAAAGACTTATTCCCCTTGCATCTTTAGAATCTTTATATTAATGAATGGACTTTGGAATATATATTTTATGCCATCCATACATCGTAGTCAAATAAATAAATAAATATTGATATGGGCATCAACAAAATAATAAATTTCTGTGTATAAATTATTTACCTCAGAATTTATCATAAATGAGAGGATTATAATTTGTTAATTTTATATAAAATAATAAACATTTCTCTGATGTTGAAATGTTATTACATTTTCATTAAATTATTTGATCATTTAAAATTCCTATGTAATTTGGCACCCAAAATAGCAATTTATAACATCTGTTTTGGCCCAAGTTTACATATTTACGATTAACAATGAAGACTGTGTGCTGTATCCTATCTCTCTATAAACAGCCTTGTATCTTGATTTATTTATGAATGCCCCAGTAACTAAGACGTATAGTATATTGACTCATTCTGATAAACTTGGTCGACTGGCAATAGCCCCGGGACGTCGGTCCTTCTCGGGGCCCTCTCGCCCCATGGACCACCGGATGTGTAAATAAATCGACTGCTGGATAACCGACCGGTTTAATGTATCACTATTTTTAATCACTAAGCTTAGTGGCGCAAGTTAACGACCCCGGCCTTTCATCGCGCGCCCCTTCCACCCCTCCCACCTATTTCGTGTAAAATAGTTGAGTTTTCCGAATTTCCTCACGCAGCCGTGCGTAATAATTGCAGTTAGACCTACCCGGTCGCAGAATTAACATAATTGGTTGTGGCCTATTCTGGTCCTGGTCCACTGTCAATTACCTTTATGGTCGCCTTTACCATTTTTCCGCCAGGTTTTTCCGCCACGATTCACATTTTTGATTAAAACAGTTTACGTTCGATTCGTGCATTCAAAAATTTGTTTTTAATTAATCGCGTGTAATAAAAATTGATAATTAATTCTCGTCGATCGGGATAAGCTTCATATTGCGTTTTTACAGTTTTTTGATCCCAATAATCACAGCTAACAAATATTCACGAGGACATCCATGGCTGTGCAGGACGGCACTCGAATACACCCATCGGCTTCGAGCTAACGTGATTTTTAAAACCGCGTTAGCTTAATTAAACTTTTTTTTAATCCACTTAATAATTGAATCTATGGAAAAATCTCTGATTATCTTAATAAAAAAATATACACAAAAAATAATTCCTATCGATACTAATACAATAACAAAAACTGTAAGTACATCTGGAGGAAATATAAATTTTTACTGGAGCAGAAGATGATTAGAAAGATTTTATTATCTCAATATAAAGAACGAACTAGCGTCTGGATTGGAAAGGGGAATTTAATTTTTTACAAAAAAGGGAATAATTTATGTACACCTAAACAGGTATATAATGCCAATAAAACTGGATTATATTGGAAAAATTTTTTCCAAAGTGCATTCCATCATCGAAATTTCAAAACGCTGATGGATTTAACATAAAGGATCAGGTGACGATTTATTATACATTAATTCATCATATCGGAAATATACACTTATCCTGAATATTCCAATTTTCTCAGTCTTTTTCTTAGTTTTACACCAGAAAAAAACATTGTTCTCTTTGTACCATTATACGCAATCGCGAATAAAAAGTGTGTTGTGCAGTGAGATCGCGGACGCGGTTGATATAAACTTATCTCCCCGCTCCCATACCCTCCTGCATCCGGCGGGACCATAACCATCATAGCCGCGGACAAACCAACGACCAGATAAGTCGATCCAAACAATTACCCACTATGAACGCTTTTATATATGTCTTAATTCGCATCGTTATTTGGTGGTGTCATCGACCTTTTTTCTACGGCGAAACAAATCTCAAATCTCAGCCACTCTCTCTTGGCCACCCTCTATAATTATGCTACAATTAACACAGATTCTGAATATCTATTTATCACCTCACAACCCCTACCTTTGTAGCCGCCAGGTTGAACTTATCGGAAATGAAACACACCTATCTACTATACCATTACAATTGATGGTCCGCATCTCTTAAAAACAATATTTTATATTATAGTCAACATAATCCTGCAAGGGATTGACATCCCGCTATCATACTAAATGCTTAGAATTAATCACATAAAGGTATGTTGAAACGAATGATTTGGAATTACCACGTAAAGGTATGTAGAAACACTTCTTAGTATCTTTGTTACTAGTAATTGGTGTAGAGATGCGACTATCCCATAGGCTAGGTTGACCCGGCTCCCTAGCTATCCAAAGGCAAATGCCGGTATAGTACCTTGAGCCGTTTCCCATTCCCAAACTCGCCCCATCCTCCAGTTCCCAGGCTCTAGTGGCAACGAGGTCATTCACATGACATCTTCTTCTTCTTCTTCGGGTGTCTTTTTTTCTTTTTCGGACGTAGGTGATCTACATGTCCCAAGCAACAACAGCTTCTTTTTTCCCAACCACCGTGGTCGGCAGAAAGTGATACTTTGGTCCAAGATTGTTGTGTCCAAAGTACTCAATTTTACGGTGACGGTGTCCAGAAGCTCCCGCTCCTTGAGAAGAAGGTAAAGGACTGTTATATTCTTGACGTGTTCCGTTCACGTATCTTCAACATTCTTTGGTAGAACCACGTTTCCAACGCTTCTGCCCTATTGTAGAATCCTGGCCTTATCCAATACCCTTCTCTATGTTATCCGGTCTGCCGCCACGTCGCTCCATCTTCCGGTAAGTTTTAATGATGTAGCGTCCCCCAGTTCACAGTCCAAACATCTCGGTCTTGGTATTTCTTTCCTCCAAGGACAGGAAGGCTTGTTAACCATAAACATTTTCGGCGACTGGATATCACGCATCTTAGACATGTGACTGGTTCACCGGGGTATGGCCACTGTGACGACAGCTGTAACTGGTACCCCTTGTATAGTCGTTACAGCTCCTCGTTGTTTCAGATACGCCATTCCAATCTTCCTCTTTAGGATATGCAGTTGTCGCTCATCTTGCTTTGTCACGGCCCAACATTCAGACCCCTATTTCAGGACAGGCCTGATGGTCTTGTAGAGCTTGACTTTAATCTTCCTTGAGAGGAATCTCGACCGTATATGCTGTTGAAATCCAAAGTAGCACCGAGCAATAAAGATAGAGCTACAGTTCCAGAAATTAGGAAAAAATATTTTTTTGCGGTTAGAATCTCTATAATTTTTCAATGCTGGTTTTTTATTTCCGGAAACGTATCCCATGATTTTGTATGAGGTCCATGTATTTTTTTCGCGGTTTTCATGGAACGTATCTACCGCATGAATCAAGTATTTATTGTCACGCTCGTATTACAGTTTTTCACACCTTTTAATAATAATAAACTATTATATTTATGTAATTAATAAGCTGCTTGATGATGAAGGTGATTAATACTGTCCAGGAAACGAATGCGAGTCTGATAACTGCATTAAAAATAATATATCGAACAATATGAGTGAGTGGCCTTTCATAATACAGTCAGCCCTCCTATAACGAAGAAATCAGAACCACGTTATAGAAAACCCGCGCTATAAAAACCAAAGGCATATACAAAATAGGGCTTTTTAAATTAATATTGTAAATTTAACGAAATCAATACATCAATTTCCTTGACCTTGCCCAATTTCATGTGTTATTTTTTATTGTCAACCAAAGGGCATTGACCCTATTTTATTCATTCACATATATAAATATGAAAATTAACCTTGACTATCAGATTTATTATCGAAAATCGTAGTAAAGCAGGGAGCGTTATATGAGGGTTTATTCTATGTTGTTATGGCACTAATCAATTGTCAGGACAATAAATAAATAAATCTTTATAAAATAAAGAAATATTTCCAACTCATTATTATAGAATGTATTAAAATTGGCAGCACTACCTTACTGCCGTTGAATTGATAAAATACTATCATTATCCCCATGATTTTCTATTAGTATACTTCATAGTTATATAACAGTAATTATTGGACTCACATAGAAATGACTGTCATTCGTGTTCAACCTAAATATGGAATAACGGTTATGAGAAAACCGCGCATAGTATAATTAAAGAATTATCGCAAACCACTAACAAACATAATAAATAATCATATTCTAGTTTTAAAATTAAAATATTTATCTAATCTATGCATTTTGATAACGTGGAGTCATCTATGCGTTACAGTTTGCAACACGTTTCATAAAAGTTATCAATTTTATAGTTAAGTTTATGCGATTTAAATAGCTAATAAATAAATAACGATCATAACAATATAAGAATAACAATATTCGATGTTATTGAAATAATTTATTTATTATTGTTATTCGACATCTATGTTTTGTGCTAACAGGTTTTTCGACGCTGAATAAATTTTACGACATCTATCGAGGATCGACCGAGACTTTTTTGGTCGAACATATATATTTTAGGAATAATATTCTTAATAGTTAGAAATTTCGCGGAGAGATGGCCGTTTTATATTTATATTCGAGGACAAACAAAGAGAGTCGGGCGGTCGGAATTCTTTTTTTTGTTTGGTCGATTTGTTCAACAAAGCTACATCAATATGAACGCAAGTTATCAGGGGACAATGCGACGCGCGGAGTCGTGAACAACATTCTCGAACGCATACCAAACATTGTCCGAAACGCGCTTCGAGGCCGCGGAGTCGATTTTTTTCTGCGAGTTTCAGTCACGTAACACACGGTTTAGTTTTTACGCGGTTTACGGGGCCGGCGTTTTTTTTTATTATTATTATGGAACGTCGCATACGTCCCTCGCGTTATTCAACGAACGACGTCCGAACGAGGTTACCATAAACGGCGAAGAGGTAACGGAAAAAAAATGCTAGAATTGAAAAAATCTAAACCGCGGGCACAATTTAGCCTTCGCGTTCGTCGAAAATATCGACGATCGACTCGTTTTAACATATTAATTTGGAGCCGATTTCGTTATATCGGAAAAATAATTCGAAGCGCGGAAAATCCGTCGACCTTAGCGCCCTTCGGCCTCGCTCTGGCAATGTCGCCGCATATTGAGAGAGCATAAAACGCCGCCGGTTTTCCCCAGTTTTCCCCGTTTTTGAGGAATTTTCTCACAATTTCTTCGTCGCGGGACAAGGGCCCGAGGAAACGCCGCGGGTCTCCCGCCGCGAAAGGTTATTCGCGGCGACCTTTTCACCCGTCGACGGCTTCGACCGGGCCGTTGCGACATCGCGGAATTTCCTCGATTTACACAAAACGGCGGCGAGCGTCGCTCTTCTCTCGGTCGACCGACCCCGGGTCGCGTTAAAAAAATGTTCGGTCGCGCGGCCGGGCGCGGACGAACGCCCCCCGCGGATCGATCCCACAAATCGACCCGACCGCGCTCATGAATCCCTGGTAAAATTTTATATTAATTTGCATACAGAGTTTTATTTACGCCCTCGGATCGCTTCGTTAGCCGCGTCGAAAAAAACCATAGTTCGGTGTTCGATCGCAAAAACGCAAAAAACAATATTCGTAAATAAATATGCAGAAAAAAAATACGATTTAATCGCGGTCGTCGTCGATCGACATCGTCTTTAAGAAAAAAACGAGCAAATTTAATTAAATCTTCGAAGCCGTTCGCGATCTTCGCAGTTCAAGACGAACGGTTCAACGTCGACCGGGGGACCATGAGGCGTCGGCGATCGCGCCGTCGTTTCCGATGGCGTCGCTCTCTGCCTCGTATTGCGGCCCTGATGGAAATCGGCGCGGCAAGGCGTTCCTAGGGCTTTGCCACCGGGCGGGGCGGAACCGAGGCCGCCGCGGGGCGGGCACCGAGCTCGAGCGACCCGAACGACCCGGCCAACTCGACCTCATCGGATCGAATCGTCCTCGATGACGGTTCGTCGATGGACTTCTAAAAACATCATCGCAGACTAAAATCGTAGTAGTTCTTCGTTGTCCTCGTTGTCTGTAGCGACAACGGGGGACTTATGTAGAGAGGCGATAACGCGGATATAGCGACCCGATCGATCTATAAAAAAAATTGCGTTTACGCATTTCTTGCGACCGCAACGTCGACGTCGGCGCTTCCGCGACGCCGCATCCCTCTTTAGAGAGCGAGCTTTTGGGGGAGGGTCTAACGGGAAGGAGCCATTCTCGCTCGAGAGGCGAGGATACCCTTCGCGGCCGCGGAGCCGCAACGCCTTCCGCCCCCAAACGCCCGCCCGAGCGACGTGCGGACGTTTGACGACTAAGCGGCGCACAGCTCGCCCACGCCCCCAGCGCTACCAGGCGCCCACCCCCCGCGAGTCCGCCCCTGGCCCCGGCCCCACACCCACCGAGGGACGCCCACAACCCGGCGCTGCTTTCTGCGGCCCTGCTCCCGCGGCGCACGCCGCTAGCCGCCAGCCCTCGCTCGGCTCGCGGCTCTCGTCTCGTCCGTCGGCCGAGAAGCCGAGCTCCTCGTCGAGACCCTCGCGGTCGCACTTCGGCTACACGGCACTTCTTCCTGCGAATTCCGCGACATCCGCCATACCTCGCCATCTAAATAATTCGCTCCGACGTCTCCCTCCCCGCTCCGGCGAGCGCACCGAGCGGCGAGGCCGACACGCTCGGTGCGCTCGCCTGGAGGACCTCCTGCGCGCTTCTGCGGCCCGGATCCCGGAGTCGCCAACGGTGAAACGTACGAAACCGAAAGTGAAGCGGCGGCCGCCGCGTCGCATGACCCTCGCCCGTTATGGGCGACGGTCCTCCTCCTGCGGCCCGGATGGGAATGTGTAGAACTACTGTTTCTCGCGAACCAGGGCGACGGCGGCCGAGGCGGCCCGCCGGCGACGAACGCCCGCCGCCCCCGCCGCCGTATGCTCGCCTAATATAAAGTGCGCTTTAGTGACGTGGCAAACGCGCGTATGACAGCCGAGAGTGACAGGTAAATTATGTACACCGGCGGAACGAGCACCGAAATTATCGTTATTTTAAAATAATAAAATATACGATAAAAATCCTAAACGCAGATTTGCCAAAATAACGATATAAAAAGTCCTAACGGCGCGACCGTGACGAACGATCGACCGAACGATGGCATCCCTATGGCCGCGTATGATGCTAAATGCGTTGATTCTAAACCGTGCCGATGGGGTCTATTAGGGACCCCAAGTTTTTGTATTTATCCAAAAAAGTCTAGATAATAAATAATCATCGACCTTTATTGTTGGCAATTGCGAATAAAAAATAAAATCATCAACATTGTTTTACCATGACCCTGGGGCGATATTTTTTTTTCTCGCTTATATTCGTCTCTAATATAAGCGAGAAAAAATATCGTTCTGTACCATGGCAGAAGCCGATCCGGGAGCGGGCTTCAGTCGCGGAGTCATGTCCATGTTACATCTATATATTTTGAATTTTTCTACTAATTTATCAATTCTTGACATGTTTAGGTCTTTATCTCGAATTAATGTTTGCTGGCATATCGCAGGACCCCAAGCTGACAAACCATTTCTTCGGACTTTTTCATGATCGATTCACGGTTTTTTATTATCGTAGCCAAAGTTGTAACGTGTTTTCCCAAATCCCGCGCGAACTACTTTTTCGAGAATGTTCCTTTTCTCTTGAATATACAATGTTTTTCATTGCTGAGACGTTACTTGAAGGGATTAAACGACAAAATAAAAGAAATCTAAAAATTGTAAATTGACACAAAATAAACGACAATTAAAATTGTATGTACACGACCGAAACTTTTAAAACATAATACTATATGTATATATTTATCATCATCATCATTTGCCAGTCACAAGGCTCTCATTCGCTGAGGGCATAGACCTTACCAAACTCTTGGAAGTCGAGTCCAAAGGAAGTCTCACACATGACGTGGGGGCTCCTTTTTTGTGTCCATACCTCGGGGACCAAAGCCGTCTTGGTATGCAGTTTTTTTAAATAGTTTCCCTCTATTGGCCATTGCTGGCATTAGACGTGTATCTTCTATCCTGTTGGTATCGGATTTTACCCTCCCGACTGTATCCAGGCAAGTAAGAGGGGGTTTGCCTCGGTATTCGTTTGTTCTCTTCTCTGAGGCGTTATCTGCTTATAACGAGTCACTTTTTTATATATACTTTGATTATATGCTAGGAATTCTGTTGGAATTTAAATTTAGATTCAATTCGCATGTATACGGGTATGTAATAGAGCTTCAAAAATGTTGGGTTTTGTCTTGAGAAATTCTCATTACTTACATAGCACTTTAGTAATAAGGTTGCTATACGATACATTTGGAGCTTGCTTGAATCAGGATCTATCGTCTGGGCGTCATATGACGCTTCGAATATCATCAGGCTAGAGAAAATCCAGAAGATATATTAGCTTTTACCCCAGTGCATGGATTCAGGGTTGCCTGGGATATGTAACTCTCGAGAAAAGAACGTCAATATACTTGGAAAAGCACTTCTTCAAGGTTTTGGTTGGACGCAGTACATAATCCCCTTGTCCTGTGCGGGCTGCCCTTTTAGGCGCCACCTTCCTACCGTCGAGCTAGTTCAAGTGTGCTTTTTCTTCCGCGAAATATGAGGACAGGTGCTCTCGGAAACTCTCCGGGAACCAGAGCTATTACTCTCCTCAACCACTAAGCTAATCATGTTGATATTTTCAATGTAAAATATCGCCATTTTCTTGATCTGTTGTATAAAATTGTATGATTTCTTATAACAGAGCAATTAATGACGATACTTATATTTATATTTTTTCTTTTATAGTTATTTCATATATCTTTGTTCTTTTTTACACTATTTTTATATTATATAGTATTTTTTGTATGTACATAATAATTTTTATTTACATTTTATTTTTACTAAGTATGTATATGCGTGGTTGGCGATTTGGATCACTCTGTAATGCCAACCACGCATTGTCTTTTAACAATAATAAAATAAAAAATAAAAAATAAGCACAGCTCGACATATTCGCTAAATTCCCTACAAATTACTCCCTAAGTCGTATAACCTTAAATATGGGCCCCAATATATATAAAATTTAAAAACTTCGCGCAATTATTTAAATATATTTAAAAATCGATTCAAAGATGTTTACAAAGACTGTTAAAATTGAACGCAAATAGCGGGAAAACGTGAAATCGGGTTTTCATTGTACATAGTATGTTACTCATAAATAGGAGTAGTGATCTAATTCTAACGATAAATTAATAGAATATATTATTGTGAACGTTTTCGTTGCCGCCGGTGTACGACGCGAGTGTCGGATCTCACACGAGCGCTCGCGGCGCACACACACGCGCGAGCACTCACACACACTCGTAGTCGCTCCGTCGCTAGCCGCGACGTCACACACCAGTCGCGACTCATGCGCTCCTAATACAAAATACTCAGAATTTCGCGCGAAACTGGCCGACCTAACCTAAGATTTCTTCCTACACACGGAGCAGATTGCCGTGGAGACGAGACCGACCGCGAATCGGGCGAACGCGCCGAAACAGAACGACGACACCATTGTTTTCATTGTTTAATTATTCCATTTCGACGGATGAAAAAAAAGGCCCTGGACGAATTCGACGCGACGAAAAAAAAACCGACGATCAAAAAAAAAATGGTCGACCTCGCGCGACCGAACAAGGAAGTAAACATCGTCCGACGTCCACACATGCCACGTGCCGATTTCGAAATTTGCGAATAATCTACCAGGATCGCATACGCGAGGGAGGATCGTTTCGCAACAATTTGCAACGTTGCGAACCGTTTCGCACATCGTTCGCGAGCCGAGGACTCGCGCACTCGCAATCTTCGATATCGCGAAACGAACTCGATCATAGCTAGGCGGCTAGAATCGGTCGCAGCAGTCTATTGTTTTCGCGTCACCGTAGCAAAAAATAATTATATCACGATTAATGCATTTCGTATGTGTGCGTCATACGATAGCAATATTTCGTATGTGTTGACATCTAAATAAAAATAATGGGGCGAATAAAATCGGGGGGCGGTATCGATTTTTTTCTAGGGTTTTGTGCAGATGCGTCTGTCTGGTGTTGTGAGGGGAGATCCGGCTGTCTGCACGCGCTGACGCGACGCCGGCTAGCCGCCGAGACGCGCGGCAGACGGGCCGGGGGGAGGAGGGGGGAGGCGGGGGGAGGGACTGCGGCCGTGAACGTCGTCGCGGCGAGGCACGTGCTCTGCGCTACCAGGGCGACAGAAGTCGACGGCGTGTTCGACGAAACGCCCGTGATACCGCCAGTGTACTCCCAATGAGTAGGAAAACTACTGTAATCAGTCGACACTACGTAGTACGGACACTGATCTTGATTAATGAATTACATGATTAAACTGCACAATGCGAATATGTATAAGTGAATTATTGAATTAATTGCAAAACAATACACGCCGATATAGATTATATTTTTATGGGAATGAGTCATTGACATTAATATTCCGCCAGTGTCAAACCACACACTGGATAATTTTAATATTATTTCAGTTGATTAATTATCGGTATTATGTTACGCGCCAAACTACATACGTAAATATTTTTATAAAGCATGCGGAATTAATGGGTTTCTTCCTTTTACATACTCCCTGGCCAGTGTTATATAGAATTCCCTGAATTCATAGTTTTCATAGGACACGTATACGACTACTAACTTAGCTAAGTCGCGGTTAACTTGCATCTGACCAGGCCAAAAAGCGTTAGAGAAAAGCAATCCTCTCTAGAAAATACTCTCTTTATATTCTTTTTACAAATTTATTAAAAGAGATATTCATTGGGAAATGAATAAGAAGCATATAAATGGTTTGATCTGATATCCGATTCAAAAAATATATTATTTTTTTTAATTAAATAGAAAAACTTGGTTTAAGTTGTTTGTTAAAAAATCTTTTGGACTAATACGTCCGGCCAACAGAGTGAAAAAGGTTAATCAGTCTGGAAACAAATATAATAGCTTCATAAAAAAATATCTCATTAAAGCAACTCCTACCTGAGAAGAATTGCTGAGCGTTTGGGCCTTACCAGACTTTCAAATGGTAGCTCAATGGTAGTAAAGCATTAACAAATTAACTAATAAACCCATATCCATCCTACTAACTGAAACAAGTGTTTTGCCCCACTTTCTTATTGCTTTGGTCAAATGCAGAAGTGGCTTCCGAAATGGGCCATTTTATATCAATTTTATTTTTTTGAAAGAAAGCTGTTAATTTAGAAGCGTACATGTAGTGCAATTGACAGTGGTGAGCTAATTAAAGTGTCGTGAGCAGTAGAAAGTGCTGACAATTCGCTTAACGTAAACTCATAAACTTATTGTTGAGTGAAGACCTCTCCTAATTGTTTCCATTTTATCCGATCATAAGCTGTCTTCCAGGTGGTCCCCACAAGTTTGACTATGTCTTCGCTACATCTCGTCGGGAGACGATCCACTATTCGTTTACCTGTGTGCGGGCCCCAGTCTATGACTTTCCGGCTCTTTGCCTATTTCCTACGGATCCCATGACTGGTTCACTGCGACTTCAGTTAAGAGATTCTTGTGGCAAGGTCACATAATATTGCTCGCTCCATCGCCCTCCGAGTCACTTAGAATTTGTGGACTAGTCAAGGTTTCGCTGCCGTAGGTCGTTACCGGGAGAATACACTATACCTTAAATTTAGGCGTTTAATACCTTAGTTTTTAGGCATTGATGGATTTTTATTAATTCATTAATAACTTCATTGTGTAATTGCTTAATGCAACTTCTTTTATTCTCGTTTTTATCAATATCATTAGCTTTCTTTTTATTTTTCAATATATATTTGTATCTAATGTTATTTTACCTTTTAAATCTAACATAAAAATAGACTAAATGATGCAAAAAAAGTGGATATTATAAGAATCATTAAGGGCATCAGAGTAGCAATTGGTTAGCTAGTCAAATTGAATATTTTAGTGGAAAGACTACGGAAGAAAATAAATCTGATCTCAAGCGGATTTCTCACCACGAAGACAGTATGCCCTGGGAGGAAAGGCCCTGATCTGTTGACCAATGATTGGTCGGGTCTCGATGCTTTCGCTCCTCTTCATTCTTTCTGGGGAGGTCTTTCGCATGACGGAAGGATTGCTGACGAAAGATACAAAATGCTTAGGACTTAAAGCATGCTTAGAATTAATCACTAAAGGTTTGTAGAAATTCATGCTTTAGAATAACCACGTAGATCTATGTACTAAAAGAAAGCGATAAGAAGAAGTATATCATAAGCAAAGACGGGAAGCCACTTTGGCTATACAAGCCCAGAATCCGATAACAATATGGCTGAAAAGATGGAAAGAAACTACATTGGAGAACAAGGATTTCATCGTGGATCCAACCAGCCGAGTTCTTCTTATCGCGGAACACCGAAACAGACCATGTTCCATATAGTAAAATATTGCTCTCTGAGAAGTCTTTCTAAATAAAGCTGATGAACAGGCTGACGTTTGGCTTGAGAAGCTCGACAGAGATGTTCGCCGAAGCATGACCACAAAAGGATAACGTCCCAGATTACCTTGACCACAAATGGTAACCTCTCAGATTACCGAAAAACAATACGCTCGCCACTCCAGCCTTTGAAGACCAAGTAATAAACACTTCTCAGTATCTCTGTCATCAGTAATTGGTGTAGAGGTGACTCCTGCGGACTAGGTTGACCTGGCTCCATAGCCATCCAAAGGCAAATGTCGGGAGAGTGACTTGGAGAGTGAGTGGGAAATGCCGGGAGAGTGAGGACCTTGAGCCTGTGCTGTTTGCACAATATGACGAATCTCCGTTATCCAGCGGATGATCGTAAATTGCACCGACCTTTTTGTGACAAAAGGGGCTGCACTTAGCCAATGTTTTAATAGGAATTCGCCTGGCCGGTAAATGATCTAACTGTAACATCCCGTTATTTCGGTATTTAATATTTATGATGGCGGAGGGATGTTACAGCGGACCGTTGTATATTATAAACAAGTGCCGCATTGAAATATATTTCTTTGCGTAATACAACTTGCATTCCGAAGTTTATTTAAAATTAAATATGTCACATGTAACTATCCTAGAGATCTCTGAATCCAGAGATCCTCAAAGTGTGACCACCACAAGCCGTTTCCCATCACGTTACCGCTTCCTACAAACTCGCCCCGTCCTCCAGTTCCCATGCCGTAGTGGCAACGAGGAAACTCGTACGGATGGAAGCAATGCCACACCCGACTACTGTTTTAGACTATCAGATCTTAGATCTTAGATCTGATAGAAGCGATGCCACACCCGACTATTATTTTAGACTATCAGATCTAAGATCGCTAAGGCTAGAGGATCAACCTGCAACCTGGCTCCGAAATGTCGGAGGAAACCCCAACAACGACGAGCACGCGAAGAATTGCAAAGTAAAAGCCATACAAAATCATTATCATCATAATCATTCATTCTCCCAGGCATATCTGAATTTGTCCGTTTTGCATCGTTCTGATAATGACGGTTTCTTAATTCTTCGAGTTGTCCATCTATTTACGATGTTGGCGTTAAGTCATTCTTGCGCAGATGAATTAGATTCTTTCAATCTTTTTTGGGGGTTTTGAACTCTTCGATGTCTCACTACTTATAACTGAGAACTGGAAAGTGTTCATGGATTATCTGGTTGGTGCATGCGGAGCAGAGACAGCATGCGACGGCGGGTCAGCCCGCGTCCTGCGCGCAGGGCGGCTCAAACTGTCCGCGAATGTGCGCGGGCGGCAGCGGGGCGAGGAGGTGGGCGGTGGGCGAGGAGGTGGGCGAGGAGGTGGGTGGGCTGGTGGGCTGCTGGGCCGCGACGGTTGCCAACACCACCATCTTCCGGCGCCGCCCGCCTACCAGGCGCGCATGAGGCTAGTCGGAGGAGTTTCGCAACGCCCCGCCCGACAAACCCGAACAAACCGTCAAACAAAACCGAACATGTCGACAAAGAACACGTCGGAAATCAATAAATTGGAATAGTCAGCCGAGTCGACCGACTCGGGTCGCTCGTCAGCCCACTTTTTTTGGTTATCTCGGTTTCCGCGAGCCGCCATGACCCCGACCCGCCCGAAGGGAATTTATTCGGTCGGAGCACCAGACAGAAGTGCTCCACTTTCATCAGGCGACTATGAGCCGGAGAGGATAATGCGTTTTGTTGCGAACGAAACTGGATCATGCTACCGTTCCGCCGGATGCTCCCGTCTCGTTTGCATCGCAACACAATGCCCCTCGTAAACAAAGACGACTCGATCGACCGATCGTCGTCGACTCTAAAACATTTAGCGTGAACGTTATCGACGATGTTAAATCTAAAAATATGCACGATTATAGAAGAAAAAAATTAAATATAATAAATAGCCTCATAAAATAAAATATGCGAGCCGTTCGGCGTCTAAGCGCCATACAGTCGCTCGAAAAGAACCGACTCGGTAGATACAATATTATTTAACTTAATTTCTCGAGCGCTTCATAATATTACCGGTAATAAAAGTGGAAGAGGAAGGAAACGAAATAGAAACGAATATAATAAACAAATAAGTGAAAACTCGGCTTCGAGTATCAGGGCAAGAGAAATGAGAGGCGCGCTTCCGATATTTTTATATTAAATTAATTAAAAATTATTATGCGTTCGAATCGCGGATTATAACTTCGAGATGTTATAGCGCGATATGTGCCCCGAATTCTGCCCCAAAACCGGCATTCTATAGCATATTTTAAAACTATATTTAAATAATAACCGAATCTACAATGCATAAAATAATATGTTATTTAAACAAATTGTATTCATAGCTTTATGCATAAATATATATACATATATATCTCTTAATATTTTTTTTAGCGCGACATCTATATGAAGCACATGAAAACATTATGAAACAATTATTTCATTGGTAAAAATATATAATAAGAAATTGAATGTTTCAGCAACTTAAATAAACTAATTGCTTCGCAAATTATGTAAATAATACAATCAAGGTAATGAATATTGAGTAGTGCTGTTTTTTACTCAAAGCAATATAAACTAGTTATAAAACTAGATTATCGAAAACAAGTTTTATCGCTAAAATATACGTTGTGAATATGCAATAAACGTGAATAAAATTTAAGTATGGCCATTCATAATGAATTACTTGAAAACATTGAAATAATCGTCTGTATTATTTGGGTTAATGGTAGCTATGATGTCGAAGTAAGTTTCGTATACAATGAAACCCCGTTTTTACGTTTTTGAAGGGACTGATGAATATAATCACAATCACGCAAATCAGCTTAGTACATATTTTTGTGCCGGTTTACAGCTCTTTCAATCTTATAAATCGATAAGAAAGTTTCGTCTTGTACGTTTTCAATGCTAGTAAAGTAGCTTTTAAAGCCCTCAATACGCCTTTTTTTGTTGGAATTGGATGGCTGGATAAGTTTACCTCTTCTTCACTGGATTATTCTTCGTGGAATAAGTTTTACGTGGATGTGACTGTCCACTATATCAGCGGTCTTCAAACTTTTTTGACCGTGTACCCTTATGGCGAAAATAATCATAAATTCTACCCCCTAAATATATATCCCTGAAAAAATATATACATGTATGTGTATATATATCCTTATGTGCATAAACAAATCTGGTCTCTAATGAATTTCATACCACAGAGCCAGTATGCCCTGAGAAGGAAAACCCTAATCCGCTGACCGAAAATTGATCTAGCCTCGATACTTAAGCTTCTCTTTCTTCTTTCTAGGGGCCTTTCCCATTATGAAAGGATTGCTATTGCGCGACAGGGTTAATGATCACTTGCGACTTGCTACTTGAGACTCGTTTTGGGCAGATGTGC
>JAGXCT010033645.1:0-10972 GCA_022495035.1 Philopotamus ludificatus | reverse complement strand
CGAAGTTTAGCTGGAGCCAAAGAACTGTTTGCGAGTATTTTTTGACACAAAACCCGTATTGCATCGGGAGCATCTGAATTGCCAACATACGTAAATCCAAAATTTAAATAACTTTCATTATATTTCTGTTATTGTCTGTTCATATATGACACTTGTTCTTCAATATTCGATTTTGAAGAAATCATAGTTTTTGGATTATTTTCTTCTTCGATGATAGACGTATCAGAAGAACTTTTAAGAAACATCTATTTAGGCTCCGCGGTACATCTAATTTGGGTCCGCGGAACACCAGTGTTCCGCGGAACATAGTTTGGGAAACCCTGCCCTAATCCATACAAAGGACCAACACCATGTGAATGCGAAATCGAGACTCCTCACGAATCGTTTATTACCATCAAATTTAAATGTAATTATTCTTTAAAACATTCATTCAACTTGTATTCGTGTTAGTTCCTACAATATATTTTATTTTAGTTTTCCATATAAGAGGCTCATCTAGTATATGTGATATGGATTATATAGAGATACAGGACCGAAATGGAAACATACTCATTAAGCATTGCCCAGGGGTAATATATTATAATAATATATATTACAGATATATTGAATAATTGTATATATAGTTAAACTATTAATTTAATTGTATTCATAAAGGATAACCCGGCTGATATACGCGAAAGCTGTAACTTTGTTAAGATCATTCATCACACATCTGAAAATAATGACGGTGTTGGTTGGATAATCAAATTTTCCTCCAGAATATGTAATATAATAGTTAACTTGATTTATATCATTACATATTTTACGTAATTAATTCAATTTTATTTTTCTAGATTTTTTACAGTTAGCAAATGATGATGAAAATTAAATAAAGATTGTCATTTATTAATATTATATTATAACGTCACCACACGTCTATCCATATCCATAGTCTATCATTTTATTGTTTTAAATTACTCAGAAAGATGATATTAACCATAATACATTTTATCCCGAATTATTTTTAGCAACTTGTTAGTATTACATGCAGACATATATGTAAACGACAATCAACTTTGTTGAGAGATAGTTATAGTTTTATTATAATGAACTACTTATGATATAATATGTCTACAATTAAGTGAATTTCTTCGCAAAGATAACTAATATCAAAATGACTTCTCCTTTACAAATATTTAATCTCAATTATTTTAAAACCAGAATCAGCAATAGGCGTTTCAGTGTTCGATATCATAAAAATTAGTTAAATTCCTGGAAACCATGTTATTTTATTTATCGTAGGATATCAATGTCATTGCAATTATAATAATGCGTGCAAATATATGCTGCAGGGCTGTGCTTAACAGACCCGAAAGCCACTATAAATTGGAGGGGCTTGTCCATTCCATAGTTTTTGTTTATGATTATATATGTTATAATATTACTTTTCTCTCTTAGCCAACAAACTAAAATATCCCTAAGCAAGAATTTAAACAATATGCCTGAGCAGTACCTTTAGACAACACATACACGAAAACATCAGTGTTATTAGTCTATAGTATATATAATACATATATTTAAACAAATAACGATATCCACGTAAAGTGAAAACGAAGAAGGGAAGACGCTAAGGTAGAATATTGCGTAGCATGGTAAAATTATTATCTAATACATTAATGTAAAAACATAAACAAACACATATAAATAAATACATAAATAAACTGGCAGAACGGCACGGCGAAGGCGGAGATATCTAATAAGAAAAAATGGCTTTTCATTAACAATTCATGCAAAATGTTTTATAATAATTATTTTTTCCATCTTATAGAGAATTAACTTCCCAGACGTAACCCTGTTTATGCATAAAATATAATTTCAGCCATTTATCAATGCATTACAAATATTGTGCGATAAACTCTGTAAAACTAATGATATTTGAGATCTGTGAATGTTTTACTTATAACGCCCATGTCAGATTCCCACTCATAAATAATTGTAACATATTTGTCAGTAGTAATTGGCTAACATTGCGACTCGGAAACCCCTTCCAATGTCTCTTTTTTAAGCTGCAGTTACATCAAGATGATAAGACTATTGCTATTAATTGTATGGCTAAGTGTAACTACGGCAGAGAATGCGCCCAGGCTAATCTCTGAAGACGGTAACCTGATTATCAAAGCAGCTCTCAACAAGAATGTGATGACGCTTGAAACTAACGGAGGAGACTCCTACATCAATATTGGACACGATAATCTATTGCATCTACTAACCGCGGTAATTTTATTGGAATAAATTATTATATTAATATAAATTTCAAATTAAATTTGATGAAATGCAGGCAAAAAATTTTACACGTAATATGCGAAGTATGGAAGAATATACACTTGTCACAGAAGAATTCGTAATGCGTAAAATCGACGACAGACTGGAAGGAAAAAATGGTATTAACAAAAGACTATCAAACCTCGAAGCAGATATCATTTTTAACATGACTTCCATAACACCAAGAGATCTTACTAAAGTATAAATTATACATGTAAATCATGTTTGTTTTTTTAGGTTTGTGTTTGAATTTACTTTTTTAACGTTATTTTTAGAATTCTATAACAAGAATAGAGCGACGATTAAAACGGATTGAAACCAAAGTTACGCGCTTAACGAATCTGCTCAATAAGAACGAATGCAATTCGAATCCTTGTAAAAATGGTGCTACTTGCATTGATATCTTTAATGGTTACTTATGCCAATGCCACCAAGGATGGGAGGTGGGGGATATCTATTTTTCAGAATTTTGTAATTAATATTTCAGATCTCATCTAAGCTCATCTATCTGTTGACAGGGTAAAGATTGTATGACAGATATAAACGAATGTTCTCGTTTCCAAGGAATGTCGTTGGGTTGTCAAAACGGAGCCACTTGTCAGAATACACCTAGTGGTTTCACGTGTCATTGCGCTCAGGGATGGTTTGGTCTTCACTGCACTCTCCGAACTGTCACGTGTACCTCCGGATCTCGGGAAATTTGCGGAAATGGCATATGTGTCCAGCAAGTAAACGGAATTAAATGCATATGTGAGCCGGTAATACAAAAAATCAAATTCCATTTTCGAATATATGTAAAATTAATATCAAGTATAAATTGTTCAGGGGTGGAAATCCAATGGCGAAGATCCTGCTTGTATAATAGACATAGACGAATGTCAAAGCAATAAGCCACCGTGCTCAGTATCGCCCAGCGTGCCTTGCATCAACGTGCCAGGATCGTTTGTCTGTGGATCATGTCCTTCGGGTAATTGCAAATAAACTGACTCGTTTTCTGTCAGATTTTTTACATGAATATAATGAAAAATGATAACAATTATAGGTTATTCCGGGAATGGCTACTACTGTTCGGATATTGACGAATGTGTAAATAACAATGGTGGTTGCAGCATGTCGCCAACAGTCCAGTGCATCAACACCATGGCATTGATTATCAGATTTTTGATTAAATATTATAAATGAGGTACGTTTGTTTAATTTGTTTCACGTTTTCAGGGATCCCGGGTGTGCGGCCACTGCCCTCCAGGCTATGCAGGCAACGGCGTGACTTGTACTCTCAAAGAAATTTGCGAAACGAACAACGGAGGCTGCCATCCATATGCAATATGCACAGCAAATCCAAGTATAAATATTGTTTTTTTTTAATTTTATTTTTAAAAACGGGAACGAAGTGAAATACATATATTTTATATTCACAATTTATCATAAAATAATATAAATTTAATTTTTAGTGATAAGTCCAACATATGTGAGGTGCGTATGCAATCCTGGCTATACTGGAAATGGATTTGGTCCAAATGGATGTATTCGGGACGTACCGGGGTCAGCCGTAGCACCGACGTCAGTCCATTCCTGTATTCCAAATCCCTGTGTTAATGGCGTATGTCAGAATTCTCCCGCTGGACACCGTTGCACATGTTTTACCAGATACACGGGTAATTGAATGAAATTTAAGTTTTCCACCGACATATTAAAATAACTAAAAATATTTTAAGGAAAATATTGTGATCGCTTAATCGAACCATGCAATCCAAATCCATGTCAAAATGGTGGCTCCTGCACTCCTGACAATGTTGCAATGGGATTCAGATGCGAATGCACGTCTCAATATACTGGAAACAAATGCCAAAATACTATAAGAGGTAGCTAAATAACGATGTCGAATACATATGGATAAATGTTAATCGTTTTTTTTTATTATTTTTTATTACCTTATAGTATGCGGAGGAGTGTTGGAGGCTGAAGAAGGCACTGTGCTTTATCCGCCAACCAATGCCACCAACTACATTCCCAATTCTGGATGCGCATGGGTAATCAAAACAGTTCCAGAAAAAGTATTGAATATTACATTTAGCAAATTCCACTTGGAAGGATCCGGATCTGAGTGCAATTATGATTGGCTTCAGGTATGATAAGATCAATAAAAACAAAATTGTATTTGTTAAAAATGCACATGTTGTAGATTCATGACGGACGCAACACCGCAGGACACATGCTGGGTCGATACTGCGGGACCGATCTTCCTAATGGTGGTAACATTGTGACCAGTCAAAACTACCTGTACATGTGGTTCAGATCGGACAGGACCATCAACAGGCCCGGATTCGCAATGCACTGGGTGTCCTCGGATCCTGTCTGCGGAGGGATATTCACCAACATGTCCCACGGTGCCATCAGTTCACCGGGATCACCCGGCCTTTATCCTAAGAATAGAGATTGTTTGTGGAAGATCACTGCAAGTCCTGGCAAGAGGATCTTATTTCATTTTTTAACGTTACAAATCGAAACGCATCCAAATTGCAAATATGATACTCTGACAGTAAATGTGGACATAAAATAGGATATTTATATGGATAAAGATTTAAGAAATAACCCTACTTGTAGATTTATGATGGAGATTCTGCGGATTCGCCGGTTTTGGCAAAATATTGTAACACTACGCATCCTCCATTTATAACAACTTCGGGAAATGAAGGGTATATAGTTTTTCATTCGGATGGAATTGGGAACGATTATGGCTTCCAGATGACCTACTTAATAGTTGAAGGTAAAGGTATATTGTTACTATAATTAATATATCTTACATTATAAATGTTTTATCAGGAACTCCTGGATGCGGTGGACTGTACACACAAACTAAGGGGGAATTCAGTTCACCTTCAGTAGGGAAAAAATATTCTATTAATATTCTCTGCGAGTACAAAATTCAATTGCCACCAGATACAAAAGTGAAATTATCATTTTTGAAATTCGAGCTGGAAGAATCGTCTAGTTGTAACTATGATTATTTAGCGGTAAACATCAAAGTCACCTAAAATACGTATGCAATGGATAAAAAAAGTTACTTAATTTGACTCTTTTATAGATATACGACGGAGGTTCTACCGATTCAAAATTAGCCGGAAAATATTGTGGATCTATTGATCCTCCTTCGTACGTGTCTTCGACTAATGTGTTGCTTGTTGTCTTCAGATCAGATTGGAGCCTCAACACTGGTGGATTTAAAATTCTATATAATATTGGTAATATATTGTTAATTAATATTGTGTTGATTATATAATAAAATACTTAACCTGTTTAGTGTGCCATAATGTATATACTGAAAATTCTGGAATTATTAAATCACCCGGCTTTCCAAAAACATATCCATCGGAAAGAGTCTGTAGCTTTTTGGTAGCACTTTCACTTAAGAAGGTCATAAAATTATCATTTGATCAATTTGACATCGAAGGAAACAGTTACCCTGAGTGCAATTACGACAATCTAAAGGTATTATTACTTATTTACCTAAATGGAAATAATACAATATACAATTTATTTGATTTCAGATATACGACGGAGACAGTGAAAATTCTATACTTCTCGGAAAATATTGTGGCAATAAAACACCACCAGATATAGTATCAAGTTTTAATCATTTATATATGGAGTTTAATTCAGACGAATCCATTGCCGGTGTAGGATTTTCGATTAATTACACTTCGGTCGATCTAGGTAATTTCAACAGACATTGGTTTAATATACTTGTGTATAACTGTGAAGTTTGGTTTCTACATTATTTTGCAGAATGCGGTGGTTTTATAAAATCAATGAGCGGCGTGATCGAGTATCCCGATTCCATGGGAACTGAAGAACAATATAAAAATGGCTTATTTTGCAAATGGATCCTGTCTGCCCCACCAGGATATAACATTCAGCTGAATTGGATGTCATTTGATTTGGAATTTTTGACTGATTGTTTTGGAGATTATATAGAGATTTGGGACAATAATACAGAGACGCACCTCTCCGAAAAAATTGGAAGGTAGATACAAAATCTTTGCTATTTTTTTTTTTTAATATGTTTTACTTATTTCGTTGAAAGTAAAACTATCCTGGTCTGTTCAATCAGATATTGTGGAAAAAATAAACCTCCGTCGATGACTAGCTCTACCAACATGGTGACGATTGTATTCAAAACTGATCAAACGTTTGTTGCGGATGGTTTTACATTGACATATTTATTTACAGATTCAAGAAAAGGTAATTGATTTATTATATGTACGTTCATATTGTTTTTTTTTTTAGTGTTGTGAGAATAATATATATAATATACTGTTCCATAAATCAAAAAGAAGCAGATCACATTGAAAAAATCCACTTTTTTTTTAATTTAATTGTTTTAGGAGTATTTCATAATATCTAACGAGACACATATTTTGAATAAGTTACGGTAATTAAATGTTGAAGCTTTATTATTCCTAATTCGCGTTGTATTTTTGGTTTAACTTATGATTACTCATAATGGTATAAGTTGAGAAGTATAAATTAAAGTACGGATATTTTCAAATATTATATTGACAGCCTGCGGAGGGAACTTTATGTCATCTGTCGGTTACTTAACTTCACCAGGATGGCCTAAAAAATATTCTAGTGAAAAGATTTGCAAGTGGACGATCAGAGTCAAACCAGGCAATCAGATCTTATTGAATATCACGTCATTTGATCTAGAAACATCTAAAGCCTGCGATGCAGACTATTTGGAGATTAAGTATTACTGAAAAAATAATCAAAACAATAATAGCCATAGTGGATGCGATATTTGAATTTTGTCCTTTTCAGAAATGGAGATTTTCCCAATGCACCGGTTATTGGAAAATATTGCGGAAAAGATATACCGAACATCATTCCGGCGATGAGCAACTCTTTAGAAATTAATTTTCATTCGGACATCACGATCGTTTCTGGAGGATTTCAATTATATTGGTCATCTACAACATCGGGTAAAATAAATAATTTTACAATACTTGTTAAATAAATTTACATTTGCGTATAATGATCTAGATTGTGGAGGCGTATTGAATGGAATGTCAGGTGCCCTGATATCCCCAAATTATCCACAGCCGTATGATAGAAACATGGAGTGCTATTGGAGAATATCCACCAGCTCCGGATCTGTAATTAAATTCAACATTATCGATGTAGACCTTGAGGATGAAAGCAATTGTAATTTTGATTACGTCGAAGTAAATATTTGTTATTACAAATATTTATTATTATAATATTTGAATAATATTTTCGTTAAATTATTTACAGATATACAATAGTATCGATATGGAGAAGAATAGGATTGGACGATTCTGTTCATCCGAAGGAACGGATTCGAAACAGATTTTAACATCATCAAATCATGCTTTTATAAAATTTCGAAGCGATGTTTTCACAGAAGGTCGCGGATTTTTGATTAATTTTAATACGCGTGAGTTTGAATTTCAATCACAATATTATAATAAAACAATACTAGTATAGTAATAAACGAGATACTATATTTTACCGAAGCTTTAGAGCCGTGAATTAAAGATTGAAAAAATTGAAAGTGTTAAGAATTTTAACTAATGGTAATGCGTTTATTTGAATCTATAACATGTTTAGTTTATTGATAAAATATTTTTTATAATTATAATTATAAAGCATTATGTCTTTGATAATATTGATATTTTTCAAATTTTTAAATTTCAGATTGTAATGTTAATTTCACTGGATATAATGGTGTGATTGAAAGTCCCAATTTCCCTTCAGCATATCTAAATGATATTACATGCAATTGGAGAATCAATGTTCCCAAAGGGAACAGAATTAATATAACATTTAGTCATTTCGATCTAGAGGCCCTAAATCACGATAATCTGGCCAATGATCTTGAAACAATAAGTGATTTTAATAAAGATGGAGACAAATGTTATAATAACAAAGTTCAAGTACATATAATTTATTTATTATTTTGACGATATTTTCGTGGTAAATTATATTAATAATTTAAAGTTACTTTATTAAGTTCGGATAAAGATTTTGTTAAAGTCAGATTCCTATCTTGTAGTCTACTTGTAGTCCAGTTTACGGTTTTAAGGTTTTAAGGTTCCCCCAGAAAAAAAACTAACAAATGTTTAGAAAAAATATTTAATGATACGCTTCATAATTTTGATGATATATCGCTGCAAATATTTTTTTTCAATTAAATATTATAAAATCAATTGTCAAAATAGATTTTCTAATAAAAATATGACAAACCAACGGGGATGCGTGACGTCCAAATTACCAATCGATATTAAAATATTATCAAATAATAAAAATGTTTCAATAATTTTAGAAAGAATTCAAATTTTAAGTTGTTTGTTTGGTTAGCAATAAACCTCAGATTATTATTACTAACAGCCATGTATTTGTTCCATATAAAATTACATGAGTTTAATTACACATTATACACAAACGTTTTTATTATTTCAGATAATTGATGGAAGTAGCGAAACAAATTATCATAACATTTATAACTATTGCGGGTTCGCAATTCCTCCCTTATATACATCAACAAATCACGAGACAATTGTGAGGTTTAAGAGTAAAGAATTGGCTCAATATTCAGGATTTCGACTTGAATGGAGACTACATGGTTGCTCGATTTTTATATAATAATATAAATAATTATTGTGTAGATAATAATTTCAAATATTTTTTAGGATGTGGGGGAATAATAAATCGACCGGAGGGAGATTTGAAATCTCCAGGCTATCCTAGGAATCACGCATATAACATTGAATGCAATTGGATTATTGAGTCTCAATCTGGAACGTCAATCCAATTGGACATAGAGGTTCTAGAATCAATAATTGGAGGAAAGTGTGAGGATTATACATTGACAGTATATAACGGCCCCGATGCTAATTCTCCAGTAATATTTGAAGCGTGCACTAATCTAAAGGAAAATCATATTGTCACTTCTTCTGGCAACTTTTTATTTATCAAATTTGACGCAAATGCAGATGGAAAACGATTCAAAGCTAAATATACATCGAAACTAGCTAGTATGTGTCTATTATTATTTAAATAAAATGTTGAATAAATAAGAAATCCATAATGATCTGTATTTTTAGTTTGCGGAGGAGTATTTTCTGGAGTATCTGGTTTAATTCAAACACCTAACTACCCGATGAATTATGTAATTGATATTAATTGCTATTGGTATATTTCGGTGCCGCAAAATCATCGAGTAAACCTTACATTTACAGACTTCGATATCGTATCCACAAACTGTAATGACATAGTAAAGGTATTTTCATACAGGCATTCAGCACCGAGTCTCTCGTTTTGCACGATATTTTCTGAAACCGATGTATACATATAACATGCGTTGTTTAATTCTTAGATATTCGATGGATTAAAACCTGAAAGCAATAGTTTGATTGCTGAATTTTGTGGAAATGCATCAGTACTGAACTCTAGCACATTATCAATCACTAATAGTATGGTGGTTGAATTTGTCACCACATCTCGATTCGCTGCCAAGGGATTTAACGCCAATTATGCCATGGTACATAACTTAAACATTTTTGATAATTATTATGTATATGATAGTATCATCTAATAAATTTTATTTAAAAGACTTGTGGAATGAGGATCATAGTGGATTCGGATGGGATTATCAGTCCTCATTTTGGTATAATGTCAATACCAGAGGTTGGAGAATGCACTTGGACACTCATTGGGCCGCAAATGGGTGAGTAGATTATATTTCTGTCCGATTGAATTAACGATTTAGTAATTTTGCAAATTAAACAGGTGATAGGATCTCGCTGACTATAACACACTTGGATATTTCGGATAAAAGCGAAGGAAAAACTGTATGCTCGTCACAATATGTTCAGGTATGTTTCGGATTGCAAATATATTATTTAATATGCATGGTATTAAAAATGTATTACCAAAGATATTCAACGGAGAGTCGACGACTTCTCCATCGATTGGAAAATATTGCGGAACTCGCACACCACCGACTATAGTGAGTCGAGGCAACGCTCTGACAATTTCCATGTCGTCTATCAATTTCGCTAGAGGTTTATTCACTGCTTCATACTCGGTTCTAGAAACAGGTAAATGCACTCATTAAAGATTCGTGATATGCAAAACAATCGTTAAATGTATTATTTTGATATTCATTAGCTTGTGGTGGACAATTAACTTCGGAGCATGGCACATTTACATCGCCGTTCTATCCAAGATCTTATCCATTAAATACTGATTGTGTATGGACAATCAACGCATCACCGGGTTTGTACATATTTATTATTAAATTTCATCGTACGTCTGTATATACATACTTTTAATGTTATAGTCTTTCATTGATTATTTTTTTATATTTATATTCTTTTGAAAATAAACTGTAGACGATTCTTAAAATGAGGATTAACTTTGCAAAGATTTGACGGATGCGGGCCGGTTGCGGAGTGCCTCGCCGCTAAGGGCCGTGTCGTGCTGCGACACGGTGCAAAGAAGACTGTAGGTCATACTGACCTATAGCTTCTTTGAGCGACGTGACCCTTATTTTATTATCATCATCATCATCATTTGCCAGTCACAAGGCTTTCACTCGCTGAGGGCATGGACCTTACCAGACTCTCGCATGGTAGTTGAGGCCAAA
>JAGXCT010033644.1:0-41748 GCA_022495035.1 Philopotamus ludificatus | reverse complement strand
GAGAACAATTACCCACTTTTTTCCAAGAGGTTGACCACAGAAGTGGTTAATGCAAAACGATGCAAGGGATCAGGGCCTTTGACATTTGGGGGCCTCGAATTAATATTTGTTGAGATTAAAAAGTTGATTTTTGTTCCACACAAAACTTCCAGCTAGCGTAGTAATAAAATTCGTTCTGTAATTGTTGAGTTTCTACCACTAGCATTGCTTAATAATTTTTTAATGAAATCAATAACGCGTGTTTACACATATGACGTCAAACATAAATCCCAATGGTAGCATTCTGAAGATCGAAGACCATAAAACCTCGATGAAATATTGTTTGCTGTTGATTTCTTGCCTCTGTTGCTATTTTCTTCTCCCAAAGATGGAAAAAAAAACATAAAAGGATGACGATTTGCACAGATAAAGACACAGGGTATTTTTGCACGATTAAAATAAAATGAAACTAAGCAAAAATGTAACGATCGAGTATTGTTGCTAATTATTCTTATTCAACATTATTGTCGACGGATATACCCAATAAAGAAATATTTATTAAGCCGGGTAAGTTTCGAGTAGATTACTTTGGGCTTCAAATATTGGCAAACAACTTTTACTCGAGGACGTAATAATTAATGTTTTGCCCGGGAAATAAAAAAAAAACGGAAATTTCTCTCAAAGCTGTTGGATTAACTCTTGGTGGTAAAGTTGGGACGATACCAGAAAGCGTCAGGTTCTTCGGTGTAATCGTGGGTGACCGAGGCCTCTGTATTGACCAGACAAGTTTGAGACCATGTTAATTCAATTAGGGCTCAAAGAGAGACTGTGCCCGGGCGAGGGCCCCTAAGCCGGCGGGCCCTGTGCGATTGTATTGCGGCAGGGACCCTCCGAGGGAGTCTCAGAATTTTCCGTAATCTCATTCCCATTTGGCTACGGATGCTCCCGGGAACGCTGTGGAGTTTCTATCGGGAAAACCCGTGCAACTTGTACCGCGATGTGTGATTACGATTTACAACATACTTAATGCTTGTTTTGGAGATAGCGACCGCCATATTGTGAGTGCGGGTGCCGCAATTCCATTTCGTCTTTGCGGGCTTGAAAATCGGGACCGTGGTATCAAGATTGCAAATCATGGTTTGTAATGTAACGTAATATGCGACAAGCATAATGGCTGCTGCTGAATATTACACAAACGAGACAATTTATAAAAAAAAGAAAAAAAAGAATAAAGTTTTTTCCCCTAATTTTTAAGGCAATATTTCTAAATTTATTATTTTGATCCATTCCATACATCCATATATAAGAACAAACCACATTAATATCAATATACGACCGGTCCCAGTATTAAGTACATAAATTTGAAACGGGGAAAAAAAACATTCGCAAATTTGGGAACCGAAAGCAATGAAGACAATCGCGCACCCGAGAAAGATTTATTTTATTCCCCCGGGCGAATATTGGCAAATATTGCTGTTATTAATCAGAATTAGTTAGTGTTTATTTTATACGAGGGATGAAAACAGGTATTCGGGCTTTGTTTAGGGGCACAGATTGTTCAGACATTATCCTTTTTTAATTACAGGACGGAAAATGTAATGAGGATTATTGAACAAATTAACATCGTTACTTCTGGAGCCTCCCGATAATAACGAGGCCGATAATCAATGTCCTTAAACTTTCGCTAATTGCGTGCTGCAACGGAAAAAAAAGATTTTAACGGAAAAAAAATAAGTTTCGGTAATTATTTAGCACGCTAATTATAGGAGACCGTGAACCCTTTTATTGGGGGGAATAATTAAATTAGACACAAGATTTAGAAAGGATCGTGTAATAAATTTTACCCATCCCATAAAATATCCGGTGCTAAGTATAAAGCGTACTATGTAAGAGTTGTGTTTAAAAAATAACAATTCGAATAAACGTTTCTTTAATTAATAAAAGGGAACCGAAAAATAATCTTATTTTTTATTCCTAGCGAAAAACATTTATTTATTAAAACAAACTTAAATACTAATTTCAATCATTTTCTAAAACTTTTTGCCAGCGTAAAGGCAGTTGTTCGATTCCCTTTTTAAAAAAAATATTTTTCAGGAGTGGGTTATTGTTGGCCTTGACATCTTTCCCCCTTATCTTTAACGTAATAACAAAATTAACGTATTTGGGGGGCTGTGTCTCGACACAAACTAACTGAGAATGAGCTCATCGAAGAAATTTTGATTACTTTTCGGTCTCCTTAATATATAATATGTATATATTTTTCCATTTACAAAAAAAACAAGTAGAATATATAATATATTAAAAATGTTCATATCATATTTCCTGATGTTAAATGACGCATAAATCCGTCAGCGGTTCTTACCGACGTTTTACGCATATTGAAGTCATTTATTATTTATGTGTTAACATTAAATCAATATATCAAAGAGTTATAGAATCTTTTTTTGGGGTCTATCGGCGATTATAGCTTTTCTTCTCCACGGTATCTTATATTTTAATCGGAATATACTTAGGTAAAATCAAGAATACGCGGTTCAATTTGATAGATTGATATTTCTATAACGTTCTAAATAATCGATATTAAAATTAAAAGGTTTTTTAAAAAAAATTGTACTAAGCCCTTTTCGTATTTTCAGAGTTGAAAAAATAAAGTATTTGATGAGAATTAATATTAATGAATAAAAAAAAATATTAATTGAAATTAAGTATTTAGTTCGTAATAGTATTTAAGAAAATGTTTGATACACCTGGCGTAGTAATTATGTGAGTACTCACACTTTGTTTTTTGTATTAATGAAATAAATTGATGTTGTCGATAAAACAGAGTACTCTTTAATCAACACGTCATATTGAATTGTTTCAACTCTCTAGTGCGGAGTTTCCCAACAGGATCCAGGTAGACCCCTTGGGGGTCTATGAAAAGGGTATAGGGTAAGGGGTATATGATAAACTTTTAAATACCTATAACTAATATTACTTCTACATCTTCCGATGGAGCAATATCAATGTTAGGATTATATCGAAGATTTTTAGCGATTCAAAAAAGAAGAAGAGTTTCCGATATTCTCACGGCGCACTGTGCGTTACACTGGCAACACTTAATTACCTTCTGAGTATTAACAAAAGTAGACTAACAGAGCTACAAAATAAGATCAAATCCTTACGTGTTAACTCGACGACAGCCGGCGGCAAACTAATTTCAAAATCGCCCTTTAAAAATTATCATTACTTTCCGCTTTGCCTAATATTTAAAAAAAAAAGAGATAAATAAATTTCCTAATTGTAAATAATTCAATTCGAGCGAGAACATCTCTGATATAATCGATTTCATATTCTATGTCGGATGTGTGCATAGAGCTCTGCGAGCCGCCATATGTGAATCAATACTGTAGAAAAAAAATGTAAAGAAAATTACTACTAAATTTACTACGAAGAAAATTATTTAGTTAAAAGGGGTCTATGTTAGAAAAATTTAGGAACTCTAGTGGAATGTAAAAATATATATATATGCAATAATGTTGGTCCGTAATTAGCTTAAATTATATATAAATTGCAATAATGTCGCGGATTAGTGAGATGAATAAAATTCCGGTACACATTTACGCTATTTTTACACTGAATAGTATTAACGGTAGCCGTATTTCTATGTAACGTGTCAATATGATTGATGTATCCGTAATACGTTTCGATTTATATAGTGATACTTATTTAATAAAACACATTTTGGCGTGTTAAACGCTGTTTATCTCATGAAATGCGAATTTCGTACGAAAAATGTAGGCTAATCGCGTTGTACCGTACATTTTTGAAACCTTATACCATTTTAAAATAACGTATATGAATAAGTACAGTATTAAGGCCGCGGGTACGTTAATACCCCGCGGGTCAGAATTTTAATAATAATTAATTCATGGCATTTAATCACGCGTACGTAGCCAAATTCTTTATTTAAATATTGAACGAAAGGGACAAAAGAATTTAGATGGGATTTTAATTTTGAAACATTAAGACAAGGATATCGCAATATTTTCCGAGCAGATTATTAGTCGTCTCGTTCTCTTCCCATTGGTCTAATGTACATAGAATTCTATGGGGGATTTACGGCTTACACAGCCGATGGGGTCCTTTTAATATCCGCGGCTGTGAAAAGAGCGAAAGATGAGCCCCTCCCCGGAGGCGATTAAATTCGTCATTAATTATTTTTTGGTACTCTGTTGAAAAAATTAGCGGCAGATGTTGTCGCAAATTTGTAATGTGCTTCGCAATCTGCGATAAAATTTAATCAAAAGCCGCAAAGAAGCCAGATTGATGACTATGGTTAAATAACGATTGATCACTCTGCAGACCACCGTTTGTATCGTGTACAACACATGTGTTTGTGGAGCCTCTGCAATAAGAGTCCGTTTGCAAAAAAAAAACACTTCAATACACTTAAGTTCAGTTTTTGTGATTCAAAAATTATGTGATTACATATTTTTCGATTAAATTGAATTTAAAAACAATTATTTTACCGCGGTTTTTTATAACGATTAGTTTGACAGTCCCTCATATAGCGCTCAGAAAAAATAACAAGTGACATTGACATTTGAAAAGGTCATTTAAAATACAGTGAAAACATTTTTACGTTTTTGAAGGGACTGATAAAAATAAACTTGAAAAGGATTGTAAAAATTGAACGTAAATAGCGGGAAAACGTGAATTTCGGCCACGTAAAAACGGTATTTCACTGTATGCGAATGGGAAATGTTATAAATACAAATAAAAAGCGCTTTTACCAAATGTTGTATGAGTGCCTTGTATTCTATAACGCAAGTTTCTATAACGTGATTCCAATTTCTTCGTTATAGAAGGATGACTGTATAGGAAAATATACTATCTAAAAGAATCGCTCCTAAAAATAATACGTGTGCAATTTTATTCATTTTAAGCGAAAATATTTCATTCCCGTATTTATCGTTTTACCGCATTCATCGTTAATTTTATAATCCCAGCCATAAACAGGTTTGATGTTAAATAATCCATTAGTTATTATATTTATATACAATCAAACACTTTTTTCCAGTTGCATTACATATGTATTGCACTATATCAGTGATGGTAAACCTTTTTGAAAAATGGATAAATTTTTTATTATTATTTTTTTTAATTATTTACTTGCGGGTCAGACACTGACCCGCATGTAAAAGGTTCGTAATCACTGCACTATATAATCACATTAGTTAATTACCGTAATTCAAAATTTTTAATTTCAAAGCGAAAATTGAAAGTAAATTTGTTATATCTTCTATTTAAATATAATTTTCGATGTATTTTTTAAAGCGGTCTCTATATACCGCACAAAAACAGGTTTGACTGTATTTTAATTGACTTAAAAAAATATTTTATTAAATTAAAAAGCTATAATACTCGTCTAAGAATCACAAGCGTCAATTAAAGTAATTATATTGCTATTTCAGCGATTGTGTTTTTGTTTTTATTTATTTATTTATTTGACTACGATGGATGGATGGCATGACCGAAAATCAAAAGCCACACTCACCCATATAAAGATTCGGTAAAGGTTCGAAGGTGCAAGGGGAATGAGTCTCTGATACATGCATTTACCTTCAGTGTCATAAAGAATTCCCATAATTCATAGATTTTCGCCAAAGGATTAATTAATCCGGATACTATCTTAGCTCAGTAGCGGTTAACTTACATTATCGTAATGATATGTATGTTACCTACAAGCCATGACACTGGTTAATTTTAATATTATTTCAGTTGGTTTTAATTTTTTTTTTAGGAAAAAGGATAAGTGTTATTAAATTAATTAGTTCCAACGTGATAACTACCTACATAAGTCGGAGGACTAACTTACATTATGGTAATAATATGTATGTTACCTACAAGCTATGACAATGGTTTCTATAAGCCATGTTACTTTATTAAACCTTGTGGACTAAAAATATGACAAAGTTTAATACAATTAATAAAATGTTATGAATCACTAGTCGAGCTTGTCGTGTAAGCTTAAAAGGTTTACCAAGGAGAATAGTCAAGATGAAAAGTTTTTGATTTATCACATTTTTTCACACAATATCCTCTCGCTGAACTGAAAACTTTATTCTATTAGCTCGCGAGTGTACAAGTAAAATAGTTTGATATTTTCCACGAGATATATTGTATCGATAATATTTTTCCGCACATACACTTTCCCATGGAAAATGCTTTATTGGCTAAGTTTAAATCATTCCGTTGTATGAGGTTTGTTTTTCGCGACGCCCCGGGCGAAAAAAAAAACAGGAAAAACCAATAAAACAAACGAGCAAGAGGCCAAAAGCATTCGCCGGCAGATGTTGCAGTGAAAAACACCAAACTTGGAAATAGTCAAACTTTTTTTTTTATCTCTCATATTTTATCGGCGAATTTTGCACGTGTCATATGGTACAACATATTAAAATATTAATGTCGCAACGTCTATTTCGAGAATGTGGCAAGTATTTTTTCGGGCCCCGATTCTATTGTGCGAGGGGGGAAAACGCGGAAAAGCGTGAAGATTTTATTGGAAATATTTGCCGCGAAAAATAAAATAAAAACACTTTTACGATCGCACACCGGTTATTTCGTGGAGCGGTTAATTGAAAATCCATTAGACGATTGAAGCCATGCTTTACGAGACAGGGTTGTCAAAAAAATCATGTTAATATCGTCATTTGCGATGAAATATCGCCGTCATATATAATGCAGATTTCACGGACACGATCTCATTTTTGCACACATAAATTGCAGATATTTTTTTATGATAAATTCTTTCCGTAATATGCGAGGCATGCATTCGATATTGAAAATTTCCGATGATAATAGAATGAGTGATTCGTCTATATATCCGACGTGATGGAAAGAAAGATAGTAAGAATGAGGGACGAAGAATAATGGAGGAACATTAAACGAACATTTTGATTTATAGGCCGGAGCTGATACAGATTGACACCGTGAAGTGATATAAACTAAATTAATATAACTTTTAAATTGATAATATTAAATATAAAATAAGTCATACATACGTACATATTGTTAATTAAATAAATACAATTGTTTATCACTGATTTTTATCGGTTTTTATTTTAATAATTATCACACGTTTGTTTATGAATATATTTTTTTTTATTATACGAAGTCGTGTTATACGAAGTTTGCTTCGTGTAATACGAGATGTACTCGCGAGCAGAGCTGAACATAAACTGATTTCGTCTCGGTTCATACGGTAAATATTTTATCAATTCGCGAACGTTCGGCTAACTTCGGCTCCACACCGACAATTTTTGAAAGAACGCGCTTTATAAATAAAAGCTTGGTCCTAACAAGGCGTTTGCACGACCTACACAAACGATTAATATTTAACATATTTCTAATTATACTTATAAAATATTTTTCATCTTAAAACCTAGCAAAATCTAAAATAAACAAATAATTATACGCATATATCGCTGAAGGATGAAAGGGGTAATATTTGATAATCACCTGAGTAAAAAAATAACTATAATAAAGTCATCATTCGTCTGCTAGTATTAATAAACAAAAAAAGTAAATAAAAAAACTGAAAAAATAGGAATTTTTCCGGAACAAAAACTGATTATTTTATTTAGTTAAGCCGGAACGAAAATCGGATCTAAATATAACGGTTCGAAGCCCTGCTTAAAATATCACCTAATTATATTACAGTCAGCCCTCCTATAACGCTTATTCTAAATCGCTGTTTTCTACATAACGCTAAATATAAAACAAAAATATTAGCCTTTTCTAAAAACACCTTGTCTACTCTAAAAATATATTATAATCCTGCAGTTTAAAACTGCATTCATGGCATTTATTATCTAAAAACTTATAGCGTCGAGATAGGGATCACGCTATAGAAACCAACCATATAGAAGGCTAGGCACCCATACAAAATTTGGGGTTAGGTTTTTTAATTGTATTTTGTGAATTTATCGAAATAGATATTAATAATATTTTTCAGAAAATAGCACTATAGGAGGGAGCACTATAGTGAGAGTTTACTACTGTAAAATATCCGATGTGATCTACACAGATTCTGATGAAAAAATTTAAATTAATTAAACCAGTGTCATGGATTGTAGGAAACAAACATATTATTACGATAACGTAAGTTAATATGTAAAGTTAACTATGAATTCAGGGAATTCTTTATGACACTGGCCAAGAGGAATGTAAGTGGAAGAGGCTGTAGATATTCATGTAGGTAGTTGGCGCGTTGGAATTAATTAATTTATCTATTTGGTTTATTGGTAATACAAATTTCAAACCAACTATTATTAAAATTAACCATTGTCATAACTTGTAAGTAACATATATCAGTTTGATAATGTAAGTTAACCGATCCGTCACGGCGGCTCGAAATCAACGGCGTAGGACGATGGGGTCTATTTACTATAAAATGCATGCATGAAAATAGACCCCAAACATTTCTAGTCAAAATATTGATGAATTCTTGATTTTTTTCTAAAGAGGATTATTCTAAAAATAAAAATAGTTAATCATGATAATCCAAATAATAAAATCAAAAATATCGATCATATTTTTAATCTTTCTTGCACCCGATACGGAACGAATAACAACGCATATTGTTTTTTATTTCTATTTCGCAATTGCGGGCAATAAAGGTCATCGATTGTTTATAATATTTATTCTTTAGACTTTTTTAGACAAATACAAAAATGTGTAACATTTATGATTTATATTAAAAGTTATACAAAAACTTGGGGTCCCAAATAGACCCCATCGGCACGGCTAGGTTAACGGCGACTGAGCTAATATACTACCCGGATAATCCTCCGACGAATTTATAAATTTTTAAATTCTGAGAATTATTTATGACACTTAGGGGAATGTAGAGTGTGTGAGAGACTAATTCTTCTTGCTAAATTTTTGAGTGGCTCTTTGCATTTTCTGTAATGTCATCCATCGATGGTAGTCAAATAAATAAATACTAGGACCAAAGAGAATAACGAATTCATTTATTAAATATTTCATCGCGAACGCTCGGCAATCTTCGGCTCATCTCCGAAAATTTTGGTACGAACGCGTTTTTTAAATAAAAGCGCTTGGCCCTAACAGAGCGTTGCACGCCCTGCGATAACGATTAATGTTTCACATATTAATTAAATTAGCTGCCATTCGTCATTTTCCGCATTTACTAATGACCACATAACGTGAAAATCGATTCTATCGCTTTGACGCATAATGTTCTGTTGTTTAAAAAATATATTTCGCGCAAATGACGCATACGAAGCGATATATCCGTTTGTTTTCCTAACTAAACTTACAGGACTAGCCCCTTTCGAATACAGAATAAAGGGAAATTCGAAAACGTCCTTCAATTATCCATCATTATGCTGGTCCATCGTTATGAAGTCGTCTTATGTAGTGAACGTGATAATCGTCACAAAAAATCAAGAGACCCTCACTGCAATGGCGGATTATTCCAAGTTTACAAAGTTCGGCGATTTTTTGAGAATACATCTTGGACTTGTGCTCATGACGTGCTTATTCATATCGGTATTTTATGGCATGGATCTTTATTCAAAGCTGATACAATCGATGCTCGATGTGGACGCCATCGTTATAAAAATGGGCATCAAGAGAAATCTCTCTAAAATACGATTGAAATTTATCATTCTAATCGTATGCTATTTCGGAATTAATATCGGCTTCATATTAATCATCGTATGGATTACAAGCTCGTGGAATAAGAGGCCATCGAATTCTTTGATGATCGCAGTATACATCCCGAGCTTGGCCTCGTCGCTCGTTATCATGGTATTTACAGCGATTACTAAGATCTTAGAAACAAACTTAGAATTGCTAAACATCGAAATAGAACACTTGGCTCAAAATAGGCTCCATATGAAGATAAATAAACATCCGTGGACGAGTGGCGGATTTTTCAACGCATCTCTCCTCGAATGCAGCAATAAAAAAACAGTTTTCTACGCAGAAAAGATTAAAAAATTTCAGCTGCTGTACGATAAAATTTGCGATACTAGTGATTTATTAAACGAGGCGCTTTCGGTGAAACTTTTATTGATACTATGCAGTTCATTTATTTCCGTTGTGTTTAATCAGTTTAACGCATTGTGCGTTTTGCCAATGATACAACATGGCATAAAGCACGAGCATGTAATATTGCTATTATTTTCGATCCATCAAGTTATGCAACACTTTGGATTATCGGCTTTTTTAATAATATCTTGTGACCGATTAAAAAATAAAGTAAGAAAAATATATATACAGTAGCGAGCAGTGAAATTGTAACACCTTGCATTTTCTAGTTAACCGGTTATATAATATCGGGTAGGTGGCGGATTATCTCCAAAAAAAAATGTGTATATTGATTATGTATATGAAAATATAAATAGAATTTATATTTATTAATCTGATTCTCGGCGCTACCAGCGTCGGCTATTGGACGGATGCGGGTCGGTATCGGGGTGCGGGGGAAGGGGTCTTGCCGTGACTCGGTGCCGGCTTACTGACTCACTGATATTATAAAACGATCTTTAGCCCGATTGTCACGTATGCAGCCAATTTCTGGGCCCACAGAGCTTCTAGCTCTGCAATTAACCGCCGACTAATATCGGGGCAAAGAGCCTCTACTTAAGATAACCAAAGCCTATCGAACCTCTTCCATTGCGGTACTTGGAGGAGTCCTGCCGCTGGACCTAGAGCTACAGGTATGAGCTGCATTCTGGCTCACCTACAGAGGATTCGAGGCCCTGGTCGGAGACACCATCATCGCACCTCCCACAGACCTCTCCCAAGACTGGTCGCCTCATAGAGCAGCGGTCTATTGCACGGCCATGTCCGCATGGCAGAAGCGCTGGTCACAAGAGACTACTGGTCGACTTAGTTTTTTGTTCTTTCCCGACGTGCAAAAGCGCATGTTGATGCCCTGGATCGAACCGAACCACCATGTGTCCCAGTTCATCCTAGGCCATGGTGCCTTCACCGCCAAACTGCATCAACTTGGCCTCAAAGACAATCCTGGTTGTGACTTTTGCTAGTGCGACGAAAAAACTTCAGACCATATCCTCTGGACGTGCCCGGAGCTCGAGTCCGCGAGTAAAACCATGCTAGATGCGGTCAGGCTGGCCCCTGGCCCTATTGGTCATCGAGACTTGATCTCAAGCGGCCCTGTTTTCAGGGCCTTCACGGTCTTCGCCGGCCTTGTCGGAGCGAGAATCGCATCCACAAACCCCAACCCTTAGCCCACATGGGCACGGTCTATCAGCTGTCCTTTGTGCTGCATAGGTAACTGACTGTCGTCATGTAGCCCCTTAAAGGTCGGCTATACTTAGTCGTACCGCAGAAGGGGCCTTAAAATATACTTAAATTATACTCCAATGTAAAAATAATAATCAAAAAATGATTCATGTTGTAAATGTTGAAAAGTTTATAAACTCCTGCTTTTGTCTATGATGGAACGTATTGTTCATTGTCTTTTAGGTGCTTAATAAAAATATTGACTCATGATGATGATTTCGTATGGCTTTTACTTTGTCATTCTTCGCGTGCTCGTCGTTGTTGGGATTTCCTCCGACATTCGGAGCGCGCCAAGAACAAAATTAGTTGGCTACGTAATCCTGGTGAAGGTTAAACTACTAACTAGCCTTAGGGAGGGGCGGGCCCCTCTTTGTAGGAAAAAGGTTTATGACACCTCGCTATTCAGTGGAGAGCTGTCGATTTGTCTTCCATCGTTTTAAAGGCGATCAAAATACATAAAGTAATTGACATGATGCAAGTTAAATAGCGATATAAATTGAGGCATGGATAAAAGAATTTATAGTATAGTCTGGACCGACTTATCTGATCGCTGGTTTGTCCGCGGATGATGGATATGGCGCCGCCGGACGCAGGAGGGTAGGCGAGCGGGGGGATAAGTTTATATCTTAGACAGAGTCCAGGATGACTTTAGCTTAGAGTGAAGATCTGATCCTCTCTCCTTGAGAGTGTACGACGGACGATGAGATACATTTTTTCAGTAAGAGTAAGCGCTGCAAAACGAAAAAATCCTTTTAAAGCCAACATGGAAATTCGACCTTGCAGTGGCCAGGGAATTCTTCGCTAGATCTTAGCCCCTTTGAGAATTAGGGGCACATTTTAACGGTAGTAATACACAAAAGAAAGCCTAAGAGTAGAGAAAATTTAATTAAAATAATAGAAATAGTATGTCATGAAGGAATTTTAATTGAACATTTACAGGCTTTAGTGGACTCTATGCCCACGTGATTCATGACGTGATAAAGCAAAAAGGAGGACCGACAAAATATTAAAATAGATGTAATAATTAAATTCTGAGTTGTAATTATAAGTTAAATTCTTAGTTTTGATATATTTTTTTTAAGATAAAATAAATAAATTTCTCTCTGAAAATACTCATTATGTATATACTAAGTATTTATTCGTTCGTAGAACAAGTTTTTTTAACCATCATCGTTTATATGAATGGAATATTAAAAAAAAATAGAAATTGGTGTTAAAATTTTATTGCTCGGTACTGTAATAAATGAAATTTCATATTTTAGTACATATTTTTGATTTTAATTACAGGCAAGAGCATCTGCAAACTTGATCAATCAATTGATGATAGAAGAAACGGACATGACGATCGCTGAACACGTAAAACTATTTATTTCTACTTATTTAAATGCATTTTGTTAATATTATTTCATATTTTCAGCTGAATCAATTCTCTGTGTACATGCTGAATCGCTTTCCAGTCTTCAGCGGCGGAGGATTCTTTAAAATCGATAACACTTTCTTGTTCACGGTAATTATTAATTGATATACGCATACGTTTCGCATGTATATATTAAACATATATCGTAAAATATTTTATAAACGAACATTTCTAGGGTAAAACTTGTTCATAAGAAAATTTACATTTGAATATTAAATAACATGTACAGTTTATAAACTCTGAATATTGTATTAACTCTGTTTGTAATTTTATCATAATTATATGGGTTTCTCAGTTTAATAATTTATAATCTTTACAATATTTATTTTTATATTTAATTATTAATATATTTTTTTACAGTTTTTTGGAGCATCGACGACATTTCTTATCATGTTGATACAATTTTCACCAAGTTCAATACAAATATAAAATTATTTTTATATAAAATGTATGCATCTCAATTAAATATATAATATTATTTAATGCAGCATTTATTTATAATATGTTAAAATAAATAAAACAAATATAATATCAAAACACGTAATTACAGGAAATATAAAATGTAATTATGCCACTTTACGAACGAATGTTCAGCAGTTATTCCCAAATTAAAAAATAACGTATGGATATACTAAATTAATATGGACTGATTAAAAGTTGTTTCGGCCAATGTAAATAAAACACGATTGGATTTCGGTTAATCTTCTTGCGACATGTAAGATTTATGTTAAAAAACTTATTCGGGAAAACCCAAAAATCCAAATAGACCCCGCAATGTCGTATCGGTTTATAGGGTTGGTTAAATATAAATAAAAAGCTTTAAAATGCAATAATACAGTCAGCCTTCCCATAATGAAAAAATCAGGAATACGCTGTAGAAAACCATAGTTATAGAAACCATATTTTGGAATAGAGCTTTTTAATTTAATTTTGTTAGTTTATTCGAGCGCTCGAGTTATATTTTGTTGTCAACCAAAGCGTTCTTTATTGACAATGCATTATTGAAAATTAACGTTCTAGGAAAGAGCGGTATAGAAGGGACTGTCGAACTTGTTATAGAAAAGCGCGATATAGCAGGGATGGTATCAATTCTGATCAATATAAATAGTTAATTAAATTATAATTCTCAGAAAAATAGTTATTGATGATGTCAGTCGGTGGTGATATTGTCATGTCAACCAGTGTCATAGCTTGTAGGTAACATACATATTATTACGATAATGTAAGTGAAGTGCGACTGAGCTAAGTTAGTACTCGGATAGGTTAATCCTCGACAAAAACAATGAATTCAGGGAATACTTTATGACACTGCCCAGGCGGTATGTAATTGGAAGAGACTTATTAAAATTAAGCATTGTCATAAGCTTGTAGGTAACATATATCAGTAAGTTAAATGCGGCTGAGCTGAGATAGAACTCGGATAGGTTAATCCTCTGGTGAAAATCTATAAATTTTGAGAATTCTTAATGATACCTTAGGGGGGTCGACACTAGGAATATAAGTTTGAGAGACTCATTCTCCTTGTCAATTTTTTTATCGAATCTTTGTATGGGTGAGTGGCTCTTTGGGTTTTTTGTTATGCCAACCATCTATCATAGTTAAATAAATATTTAATAATCAATTAATTCAATACATAGATAAATTTAGATTAGAATAAAGTATGAGCTTAATTGTTTACTCGCGAAATTATTTGACGTCCATTACTGCATACACATGTAATAATAAATTATTGATGCTCATTTAGTATTCTAATAATCAAGGTCATATCTATCGAATTTGGACATTTTTCATGGAATTCATATTTAATTGTATTAATTTTCCTATCACCGACTTATCGGTTAGGATTTGACGTACGTATGTGGCCTCGTCATATCGTTATTAATAAGTATAACACGTAGCGGCTCGTGTGTATAATATTTGGGGGAATTGGCGAGAGCTCCTCTTCATCCCGCTTCCGCCCCGCATCCATCCAATACACGACGCTGGTAGCGCTGACGCGTAGATTGGTAGATTTTCAATAAATCCGTATAAGTAAAAGTTTTGTCATTAATAAAGATTTAATTATGATCGTTTTTAAATGTATTTAATGCTAGGTTAAACTGAAATGATATCCATTACATTACAGACACGTATAATCAATCTATGAATAATTAATGGATGTTTACTGATCGATTTTGATGAAAATGTCAAGTGTTAACACTATCTATATAGAAGACATTGTTGAGTTTGACCTATTGCGTGCTGGTCGTATTTGAAGTGTATCGCACCATGGGCTATTTCAAGTCTATTAAATTCTATTGCAAGGCCAATACGGTCCTAGAGGCGATGGCCCCCATGTTGGTGGCTGCAGGAGTTTGCGGCATTGCTCCTTTTAATTATAAAATAATACCGCGAAATTCAAAAACCACCATATCTCTGCCGTATCTTGCAATGATGACTTTTTCGGCGTCGTTCTACACGTACAGCGTGATTCGGGTGTCGTTGGATGCCGAGCTGTTGAACACGAAGCTCATATCTTCGCAGATGTTGAAGATCGGAGAGTTTTCCAGAGTAATCGTGTCTTCTATATGTTTTGTGGCATTTTTAATATCTCTCTTTCTAAATAAAAAAATGCACGCCAAGACGTTGGAGCTATACGTAGAGATTAATTCTTTATTTGAAGAAATGTCGGTTATAATCGATTACACGTGTCAAAAATCCAAGCAATTAATTGCTTTGGGCCTACAATACTTCTTTCACATAGTTTTTATCATTGTGCATGCTTACTTAAATCACATTTGGAAAGATGGCTACAGCTATTTGCTGTCTTTTGCAATTTACTGCCCTGGAACTTACAGTGCTATGTGTCTGTTGATTTTTACATCCTATATAAAAATGGTAATAGAATTCATAAACTCTCTAAACTCTGAGATAGAAAAGATATCTAAACAAAAAGTGATTTATACAATCAATTCTTCAATACTGTCAAGGGGTTTGAAGACCATAAATTACACAGTGATGGAGAGCAAATCAAGCTCTCAATCCATGGACTACGCCAAAAGAATATCGACCATTTGGAAGATCTATGACAAGATCGCCGACGCCTGGGACAACATCCAAGCGACGTTCACGTTCTTTCTGCTCTTGATCACGTTCCAATCTTTCACGGCGCTGGTTTTCAATCTTTTCCACGCCCTGACCATATTGGCCAACTTGTTAACAAATGGAAAAACTTTCGAATCCCAGTACATCCTGTTGCTGTTGACTGTTCACCAGATAACTTTGCACTCGGTGGTGTTCGCAGTGCCGATTGTAACGTGCGAAACGTGTCAACGTGCGGTAAGACCCCCATTTGTAGTCATGTGTTAAACTAAGAGATCGATAATCTTTGCACGTACAACTAATTAAAAGTTTTAACAAGTTTTACGCAGGGGTTAAGGCGTAGTTTAATATATACTTCCAAATATCATAATAATTTTCGAATGTACGTAATAATACACCCGGCTCTTTAAGAACACTGTTCAAGGGAACTACAATGGAACCCCGATTCATCGTTTTTCAAGGGAACTTAAAAACTGATTTATACTAAGTAATGGGGTAGCTATATTAAGACAATTACAAGAGTAAACCCTTTAACAGCTAACGACTCACTGGCGTGTCGCCTGCTACTCACCTCTAATGCTAGTGACACGTGCTGGAAGCCTTACGTTAAAGTCATTTGGATAGGAATGCGTTCAGTAAATTCATAGGAATATCTAGAACCCATAAGTTTCACAAGTAAAGTCACGTTTTAGCTATATTTTATTATAAATTAGTTTAAGTATTTGGAAATAAATTAAATTATCTCTATCGGTTCGTAATAACATAATCCCACCTTTCTATCGACTTATTAATGCCATTAGCAGGGGTGCACCGTCCATATGGCCAGATTGTGCGGCGCACACAGGCGCCGGAAGATTATGCGCGCCGAGAGGAAAATTTTGATAATAATTACTATTAATTTTCGCACGACTGGAGTAAAACTTACTTGAATTTGAAGCAAAAAATGCATTACGGGACGTTTTTACAAACCTTCTGATTAAATCTGAATAAATAATAATTAGAAGAGCAAGGTCTGAAGTATATAATGAACTTGATAACATCGCAATTGAAATCGTTAAGCTTATGTTGGGTCATTAGCGCCAAATTTGGTCGTTCGTTGTCGTAATGAATTTTCTGTTTACCAATTCTGGTCAATATTTTTGAAGGACGACGTTTCATTTTGTTAATTGTTGACTAAATCGTTCCGCTGTAATTATTTTATTGCGTTTTATGAGGTAGAAATGCGTAATTCCCTGCAATCCTGCAATTCAAACAAAAGATTACTTTTTATGGATTTCGTCCTTTGAAGTCGTATACTATCTATTTTTTATCTCCAGTCACCGTTAGATGTAAAAAATGGTCATGCTTTTGTCATTCACTCAAAGCAACCATGGTGAAAGTTTCAACTTGAAACACGATCCAATAACTTGCCAGCTGAGAATTTATGAGGCACCCAAACATCGTACGGCGAACTCATCCCTATACGGTGGCGAGTTTACATCGGGGACGTAATGGTGGTAAGCCGATGTTGGGTGCGCTGAATGTGGAAAAAAATATATAAAAAATACAGTTTAATGAATTTTATTATTATTTATACATTAATTCTATTCTTCGTTTTTGCGACATAAATTTGTCAATGTAACTATCGTAAAGTGTGCCTTTCTGTATTAGTTTTATGAGTATTTTTTTCTCCATTGATATTACTTGAAAAATTTATGTCGCAGAAACTAATAATAGAATTATTGTATAAATATTAATAAAATTAATTAAAAAAATATTTTTTTCCACATTCAGCACACCCCACATCAAGTTCACCGTACGCCACTGGTTTACATTTATGCGCATAAGGCGCGCGCCTTCGGTCTCCGAAATTCAAAGGGCCTCGAAATTCAGCTCTTAAAGTGAAAAAAAACATTTAACGATTAATAAATTAGTCGTATTCCCTAAATAAAATTACAAATGAATAACGTCAACTTTTTTTAAACTTCAAAATTTTATAATATGATTGTTAACTTTGCCTGAAAGAACCTTTAATGCAGAGATCCCTGAGCCCCCTAAATGCCTAGGGCTTAGGGGCCCCAAGAACCTGAGGGCCCCGATGCCTTCCATCAATTTTCTTTAAGATAGTGCGTTGGCCAAGGGTTGTTTGTAAAGTTTAGAAAACTATGTTTTTGGTTACGTTACGTATATAAAATGTTCAACGAAAATCAATCAATCGTGCTAAAATGTGCCTTGGGATGATAATTTTAACCTTTTCCACTCCGCGGGCCAGACGTGATGGCCCAAAAGATTTTTTAGCAAACAACTAGAACCAAGCTTTTTTTTAATTTAAAATAAATATTGTCTTATTCATTAACAGATTTTTTTTGAAATTCCGGGGTATGAATAAATAACGGTAAACTCGTTTTTTAAACGTAAATAATAAAACAATGTTTTTTTATGATTATTAATTGAACTATAAAAGAACTTTTTTCTTTGAATTGAGCATATTTTTCATTCATTAGAAGCTGAACGTATTCTAATTTTGACATTGCAGAAAATCGGCATTTGATTTGATTGCATGCGCTCTCAAGTATTAAACATTATAGAATAAGAGATTGAGATTTAGTAGACGAATGTGCTGCGACTTGACAGCACATTCGCATTCGGCCGTTAAACTGCATAAAAAACATTAGTTTCGCTCGCTCAGACCCTACGCCCACATAGGCGACGGTACTGTATGCGGTAGTGCACGTGTAAGGTCGTGCAGCGGTCATAGCGAACGCCTTGCCCAATACATTCGAGTGCGTATACGATATCCTGCCGGCCGTTTACAAAAATACTTAATACCTTAAATATATTTTTCATGTATGTACTATATTTTGCGGGTGTGCGACTCACACCTAGCACACCCTGAATATATGCCCTTGATGAAAATAGACCCCAAACATTTCAAGTCAAGATATTGATAAATTCTTTGACAATATCTTGACATTTATTTTAAATGTGGATTTATCTAAGAATGTCAGAAAAATCGTCAGAATTTATTTACGACGAACGTATTTGTGCATTTTGAGGAAGTTGGAGCAAAATTAAATGTGTCGAATCACCCTCAATTGAATTGAAATTAGTCTCATCACACTAATTATCGGTATTGCATCAGTTTTGAATCATGGTTAATGTCAATAATAAATATTGCGAGTGCTCTCTCCCGGTTAATATAATTATTGCGCAATGTCGGTGAAATTTTCATTTGAATTATCCACTGGCTCGTTATGAAGTTTTAAGATGAAAGTTTGTTTTGGATAAATATTATTTTTCGTTAATATAGTCGACGTAATTAGCGGCCGAAACTCTTTTCATAATGATGACGGAGACGTATCGCTAATATTTTAATTTGTTTTTAAGCTCGTTTTTGCATGTCACAACTAATAACTTTGCGGGGAAATGAAATCCAATGAAAATCATTACTCAGTGTCACTCTCTGAGTACGGGTTTTTTTTTCTTTAAATATTACGTATTGCATATTTCATCGAATCGTATCCAATCAATTATCGAATTCGGCTAATGCGTCTAACGGTCGATAAGTGCCGAATTAATTTCAATTATTAAAATAAATACGCGTTACCGTACCCTCCACTAATATAGATATATTATATATATATATATATTAATATTAGCTCTTAATCTATTTGGTTGTTCGGAAAGTCCTTTCGTTTTTTTCCCAACGGAGGACTTAATTGTATTTTATCACAGCCAACTTCACACTTAAGCCACATAATCATTATATATTTAGACAGCTGATATAGCAAGGCTTACTTGTGAAAAAGTACGATTGATTCTACGCAGTAGTTTTTGGTTGGTACTTCAAATATGGAAAGTGAAAAGCAGCATTTTCGACATATTTTACTATTTTGCTATCGAAGCTATTTATTCACTATAAGAAAATCGTCATTACTTTCCGAACAACCTGATATAACGCATTTGTGATATTGACCTAAATATTAAATTTTAGGCGAAACGTACTGCAATATTAATCAATCAATTGATGATTCACGAAACGGACAGCGATATATCCATCAAGGTAAGTTCTGAAATATTTATTTTTTCTTATTCCACATAGATAACATAATAGTTATAATTTAGTTACATCAAATGTCAACGCACATGTTGCATAGAACACCTGTGTTCACGGCATGCGGTCTATTCATAATCGACCACACGCTATTATTTACGGTGAGTATGTGAATATTATTCTAAAATCATATTTTGTGGAATGCATAAATATGACGAATTTTAATTTTGCAGATAATTGGCGCCACAACCACGTACATGATCATTTTAATACAATTTTCATGAAATTCAGTTGGGGCGTTCGACACCGCCACAATTATTAATAATACGATCGTATAAAATATTCATTTATATTTTTTTTCTCGGATTATGATCGATTCAACCCTTTCAGTGCTACGCGCATGACGTACATGATCGAACGGATCGTGCCCTCAGTGCTACGCGCATCACGTACATGATCGAAATTCGAACTTTAACTTGGCGTTACATGTAATCTAAGGAGAGTTAAGCAATGGTATTTGTTTTAAAAATCAGCTCATAAACACAGCAAACAATAAATATACAACATGCCTTTTGAATGTTGGACATTGAACACGAATCAGTTTTATATGACATTAATTTTATCCGTTTTAAACTAGTGTTTACAAGTAAATTAGACTAATTTGTTTGAAAAATTAGTTTAAAATAGATTAAATTTAAAATCACTAATAACATCAATAACTATCTGTTTCTATGGAGAGATATCGGCAGAAACAATAAAAACTTGGTGGATTCAACGCCGACCCGGATTCAAAATGTATTTACCTCTAAATATTGTAAAAAAAACATAGTTTAAATAAATGTCCTGTGTTAATTTAAACTGAATCATTTTTTTGAAAATAGTAATAAAAATATGTAATTCATTTGTACCTGAGTATCTACTGCATAATATACATCTATCTTTTATTTATAAATGCAGAATAACTTGCATTATTAGAAAAAAATCCCAAAACTGACACATCTCCAAAACTTTGAGATATTAATAATTCGATATATGTATTAGAGTAAAAAAATAATGACAAAATTTAATGCTTTTCTCAGAAAGGTTGTCCAGCCCCGGCGAGTGGCGCGTGGCACATTGAGCATGTGTCACGCGCATGTGTGAGTCACACTTGGCCGCCGCGATCTGCTTGAGCAATTCGGCCATTTGTTCGATTTATTTTTTTAATTGAGATGGAAGAACATAACCTAATTCACACGTTTGCAGAGATTTCGTATAGGAAAATGGTATAATATAAAAAAAAAACCGCGTGGCACAGAGGGCACGATACGTTTTCAGACCCGTGGCTTCGAAACGGTTAATAATAACCTTATTTCAAATTTAATAATTATAATCGAATAACATATTGATTCATTGACTAATCTACATATATTTATTATTATCGAGTATGATTTGATTTATCGATGATATTTTTAAAGAGAAGTGATTTGGTGGCGGTCGCCATCTGTGCTGTTAAGGCCAAGTTTTTTGACAGCCGCTAACCTAACCTCGCCGCGATGCCGTTCATGAAAGGGCGCGCGCCCGTGCGGCGAACGCTACGCTACCTGGAGGGCGGCGCCCTGCAGCTGAAAGAGCGCGTTCGCGTGCTGACCCTCAACTACAACACGGCCGGAGAGCGCCACGAAGGTGCACGCGAGTTCGTCTTCTGGCGCTTGCCCCAGCTGCAGTTCCTTAACCCAGACGTGCAGGTGGCCACCTTCAAAAACATGACTCCTTCGCCCTTTGTGCGCTGCTACCTGGACGGCGGTCGCCAGATGCTCATCGACATAGACAACAAGTCGCAGGAGGAGATTATGTCTCATTTGATTAGCGTAGTAGGAAAGAGCCAGGAGACGCTGAAGGGCGAAGCGCTCAAGCAGCAGATCATCGACAGCCCGGCAAACTTTGGCGTTGGCTGCGATCGCCCCTGCATATGCGAAGTGCGCGGCCAAGTGCCGTGCCCCGGCGCCATCCCCTTACCCAAAATCATGAGAGGCAAATACAGACATGAAACGTAAAAATTTTAAACTAAAAGACTTGCCTTTGTTAAGCGTCGGATATAATTATGTAATTTATCCATCGCGGACAACTTTTAGAATTTTTACGATGCACTATATTCTATATAAGAGTTGTTTAATTTTATAATGTACATATATTTAGCGTTAATATAGATGTTAGATTGATTTTTAATAAATTTATTTTAAACTGAGAATCGTTTTTTAATTAAAAACTTTTATTTAACAAAATTGTCAAGTATGACATTTTTTAATGTGGCATTTAGTAACCATTGACAACTTCTTCATTGTATTTTGACACTTTTTTGTTTTTGTTAGAAAGCTGCCACACATGTTTCTTCTTCAAAATCGTTTTGCACTTTCGGCACAGTGTTTGGACAAGGACAAGTCACCAAAACACAGCCCATAGCGCAATATTCATCACTAGTAAGCGATGGTGATTTTTTGGTTTTCTGTCACAGGTGTGAGCCATTATGATTTTATGAAACTCATTGAAAAGTATAATGCAACCAGCTAAACAAAATGATCCAAAAACTTTAGAAAAACAACTTAGATTAATCAACAAATCGACTTTTGTTCTATTAAAAGCCAACACTAGACCGCCCTTAACTTAAATATGACTTAAATTTGAATTTAAGCCCCCTATGGGATCTAGTGGCATCATGAGCGATCAGTAGAGCCACGATGCCAAGAGGTCCCGCAGGCTGCCAACCCCTCTCTCTGCTCCCAGCAATCGAAACGTCCAGACGTTCCGGAATTTTGCTCCGTCTTAAGATGTAGTCGCCATTTTTGCGCTACACATGGGTACCACCATGATCACTCTGGACATATCTGTTTGTCACTATGGTCAATCCTCATTGACTAATCAACAGGACAAGCTCTACTAACGCTGACAAAAGCAGTGCAGACTCCACCTCAGCATCATAGACATAGTTGTCGGCGGACGAGCAAGCTGTCTCCTTTACACCCAGCCAGAGATCGTAATAGCGGAGATAATTTGTGAGTCGTACGCTTCAAAGACTTGCTACATTGTTAGCTGTAGATGCCCATAAAAATATTATTAAATAAATGTGTCAGTGTGTGTTCTTTAAACTGTGTTTGCATTTCTATCACCGGTGAGAGTAGGCTCCTTGTATTTTCCACGTTTTTGACGTTTTTCACGAAGGTATGTCAGACCAGTCAGACACAGTTCCATCTCTTCCGGATCAATCGGTGCAACAAAAGATGTTTTTTCTTGAAATGATTTTAAAAATTTAACTGCTTAAAAAAAGATGGGTGCCTTTCACAACTCTCTAAAAGTCGATGCAAAGTGAGCAAATGCTTTTAGCAAATTACATTGCTGACTAGGTCCATGCGTCCGATCAAGTACTCCACCGGGAGACCCGTAAGGGAAAGCAGCATCGGACAGTAGGACCACAAAACATGACTAATCCTAACAGACGAACTTACATGAACCGTGCGAATATGCTACTAAACTAAACTCTTTAAACCTAGCCTCGAAATTATCGTGGCCAGTCAGGAATTGACTGACCCAAAAGTTTGGAAAAATCCAGCTACGATTTAACCTGGCTTTAATATCGGGAAAGAAGAGATATGTAGTCCACCCTTTGCGGGAGGAATCCTACCTCTCCTGACAATGATCAAGAGCCGATTCTCAGACGCGTGACTTTAGATTTGCCAAAGATTCGCCCTTAATTAGACAAATTGTAGTGACACCGACTACGACGCACAAATAACAGTGGAGAAACTACAGGAATTGGAAGTCCTCCAACATCTACAGTATTTTTTTCATAGGAAAACAATTCAATTCTGACAATGCTGTAAAACAGGCCTTCCATAATTTTACTGACTCCAGAAATTAAACATTAAATAAACTGTTAACGTACAATGTATCTATTGGGGTCACCATCTACTTCCATCTTATATGTTTATTTGGTCAGAGAATTCTCCGCTGAACCTGACAGGCCCATCTGTTTTTACATAACGTTGATATAAAACAAAACGATGCGAACAATTATTTTATTTAAAATAAAATACATCAATTTATGCTATTATATAGAGATCTTTTAAAGGTTTGATTGAAATATTACAACGTGTATCAACCGCCTTTTTTTGCTTAGATTTTAACTAAATTTATAATATGCATTTAATAAATATATTTAAATTAACCATCACTAACACGATGAATATGTATTGCAAAACTTAATTAGTGTACTTTATAATTTTTGGAAATTATGAATGAGCAATTCATGTTTCGTCAATACAATTATCAGTCACATCAGTCTAAAAATTGTCTAAATTCGTTTTCTTTAATTTTATATACCTAGAGTCCGGCAAAGTGTATAATATCTTCTTGAAATTCTAGGATTGTCTAGGCATTGATAGAGATCATTTATTTTCAGACAATCGGTTTTGCTGAGACCTTCTCGTTGTCCTATTTTAACTCCTTTGTATTTAGGCGTGATGGTTGGTTTGCCTCTCATCGAAGCAAAGTAATTTGTTCCATAATGCATAATTGAATCAAAATCGTACTCAAAAGTAGACGTTGTATTTTCTGCGCTTTGTTTTATAAAATTATTTTGATAATCTGTAAAAACACAAATATACAAAATAAAATTCTTTTTTTACGTATTTCATTTATTTATACTTTTAGCAATATTGTCAAAGTGTATTTTAACAAATTTATCACGATCAGGACGGGATTGTTCGTGGTATATACCGAGGGCGTGCATTATTTCGTGCATCGCCCGACCTTCGGTTCCTAAACAGTTGGGACCTTTTTCGTCTGGGGGCTGTAGTGATAGTATTTGGGGTCCTCCAATTTTTCCCACATATGACCAACAACCCTAAAAAATAAAATTCACTTCATACATCAATAAATAATAAACAAATCAACAATAATAAATTCAAATTATCACCTTTGGATATTTAATCGGCCATATTAATAAGTAATCTTTTGATTTTCCATTCCACGGAACAAATTTCACGCACGTCATAAAGTCTAATCTCTTAATCGCTTGATATATTGTAACGTAATCAGAAGGATCATATAAAGGACTTATGAGGAATGGAACTGTAGCATTTTTCCACAGTCTGTTCGGAAATTTTTCCCATTTGATACCGACTCGCCAAAAATTATACATCTGAAATATGAAAAAATATTATTACTATTTATTTAACAATTGATGATAAATATATTTATAAATTAATTATACTTCATCATCCATTGCCATGTCACCTTGAAATAATCCTGGTCTCACTTCGGGATCTTGAGCATCTCGCAATTCTTCTATAGCGTCATAATTTACTTTGACTGTAAATATTAAATATAATGAAATTAAACATTAATACATATATACGGTACTAATTTACCATTTTCAGGAATTGGTGGATATACGCTATTTGGAACTTTGGGCAAAATTATTCTTCCCTCGTTCAATTTTGTAAATAAAATCAATATTAAAATATATGTATGCAAGTGTTTCGGGAATGATGACTGAAATTAAAATTAAAAATGTTAATCAAATAAAAGCTTTGTATAAAAATTAAAAATATAAATTGATTATACCAATCCCTTCATTGTTTTTATGATTAAGATTTATTTAAATATGAAGTTTGTAGTTTTAATGATTTAACTTGTCCATGAAGCGCGACTGAAGTGTTGATCAACACTAAATCGATTTTTATTGAGTCGATTCCGTTTACTAACTGTAAATCGACCGGTAAACTAGTTTCTCAGGGGTCTAATTCATGAGGAATACTAATGAGGAACCCACGCATCATAAGTTAATCATAGTGTAGATGTAAGACGATACTCAAGACATATCAATGTGCAGAATGTACTTAATTAAAATGCTAATTTAATCGGCGCCATTGTATTTCAATATACGTGTATTTTTTAAAAAAATAAACACGTTATTTCAATTAAGTTGTTATTCAATTATTTTAAGATTTTTTTATCAAAATGATTTATTGTTTAACATATTAATAAATAAAGAGAATGAATAATATAGTTGATATAAAAAATAATCATATTTAAATATATATTTAATTTATTTTTCCGATAATATCAATATAATTTAATACTTGATTATTAATTATGTGTATATACATATTTTTCTTGGTGTTTTATGATATGTTTTTTTGAATTCATTCTCATTCAAAGCGTCGTTAATTTTTATCAATGATGGCCATGTGAATTATTGTTACGGCCAACACTCGAGCCCGACTAGTGTCTAATACGAATGTTTTGCTTTGACGGTTGATGCTGTCGTTTCAAGTATGGTTTTATATGATTATTCCTTATGAAATAATGAGTTTATAATACTTTTGCAATATGTTATTGATTACCTTTTCACATATTTTTTTTATTGTACAACCTGAAGTCAGCCTATATTTATGTGGCGGTTATTGCATGCGTTTTTAAATAATTAATTATTAATAATAATGATAAAGTTGCCCATGGTGGTCAGATAATTTAATCTGACTGCGTTTTAGTATCTCAGCGACGTCAATGTTTGTCGTTCTCTTAATGCCATCAGCAAAAAGTGTGAAGTATCTGACGAGTTTGAGATGTTCGTTAGCATTCTAATAATTATGTGCATCATCTCGACAATTTTTTTTTTTTTTTAGATATTTTAGGTGAAAGCCTGACTTAAAAATGGACCAAACGATATACGCCTGTATTCAGAGATTCCTAAAGGAATCCAAGGACTTTGCAGAGAATCCAAATGTGTCAGTCAATGTTTTGAATGAGTGTTTAGATGTATGTATATATCATTTTGTGTATAATAGTGACATATAATCTATATAATGGTCACTATATTCAAAATAAATGCCGTAAACGTTTTTTTCAGACTATATCAAAATTGGACTTCAGCACGGTGTCGTGTGGAAAAGTGGAGGTCGCTCTATTTTTTAGTAATTTATGGGAGGTGATGTCGCCATTCTAAAACGTTGCACTGGAATGGAATCTCCGTTCTTGCGAATGCCGCCAAAGACAAAACGACCCGATATTCGTTGGTTCACGATTTCAAGTAATAACGAAAATATCTTATTTTTGTAACAAAATCAGCCTGATTATGACAGGGAATTAAAAAAAAACTATAGTGAAACCTCGTTTTTACGTTTTTGAAGGAACTGATCGTAATTAGAGGGAAAACGTAGATTCGGGGTGCTAAAATTAAACAGGATTCTAATAATTGAACACAAATAGTGGGAAAAAGTGAATTCCGGGCAACGTAAAAACGGAGCTTTACTTTAATAGTTGTATATCTACAACACTATGCATTTCTCCTGTCATAGCCGTCATAGCTTGAAGGTAATTACAATTGAATTATGATGGTCAAGTTAATCGCTACATAGTGCAGATAATACTCGGATGTGTGACCCTAGATTTCTCATAGGGAAGGAAGGATCAAAATCGAGATTATCCTTGAAATGCATAGTGTTGCATTTCTACAACATGGTTTAATTTAATATTTATATAGAGACAATTAAGTGTAGAAATTGAAAGCTCATCGGCTTTACACTTTGCATTTAAGAATTAAACAATCATTCTAACTATTTTTTTAATTTTAGATTTTATCCGCTGCTCGCTGAAATTTTTTTAACCACAAACATGACGATTGATAACAAAATAAATTTATTAATTTTATTGGAGGTAATAAATAAAATAATATATGGGTAACATAATAATCTTTATGTATATAATGATTTATTTTCAACAGGATTTTTCTCAAGGCATTAAGATTAATTGGGAGGAGCCGTATTTAGTCAAACTAATGGAATCGCTGTGTGGATTGATTTTGGAGCCCGATAAAGAGAGCGATTTAAAACATTATTCCAATACAGTATTCGTACGCTCTCTCTCGATTCTGGTCAATATGTGCTATCAGAACACATTCGTTACGTCGCTGCTTATGAAAACCGTCGATACCAGAGTCGTAATTAAACGACTTATGAATAGAAAGGTATAATTTTTATTATTTATTTAATTGTAGTTGTTTTATTTCATTTTTATTCTTTATATTGCAGGATAATACTTGTGGAAACGTTCAGGTGTGCCGTCTGTTGATGGCGCTTCACAATATTCAAGGTGCGCCTACCGCGAATGATGTTCACAATTATATAGGCGTCGCTATGCATGCCTTTATATCAAACATGAGGTATTTCATCTTTAAATTATCATAATATCGAAGGTTTTACTGTAAAATATGATACTTTTTAGAAAACTGGATGAAAATGATCTATGCTACATTAATCTTTTATTATCTGATCTGTGTTCGAATCCTCTAACTCGTCCTCAAGTAATGAGCTATGATAATTTTGAAGGATCGCTTCAAGAAGCATTAAAGGTAAACAGAGTAATTTATTATTAGGGGGACCGAAAAGTAATCAAAATCTCTTCGTTAGTTTGTGTCGAGACACGGTCCCGCAAACACGTAAATTTTGTTATTACGTTAAAGCTAAGGGGAGAAGATGCCAAGGCCTACAATAGAAGAAGCACGCTTACGTCATTGTATGCTATTTTTGTTCGATCGAGGAATGAAGGCAAATGAAGCAGTGAAAAAAATTACCAATACTGACAGGGATATTCTGAAACTAATTGGAATTTCAAAGATGTTGCACGAAAATCAACAAAAAATATCCATGAAGACCTCACAAATCTTCCATCATTGCGGTTAAAATCAAGAAAACCGCCGTGGACAGACCGCGGAGAAGATGACTCAATTCTTAAATCTCGATGGAAGAGTTTGGAGGAGAGGGAGGGACTTCGACCCGGAGTCACGAGCGTTTGAATCTCTCCCGCCGCAAAATGTGGTAACTCTAAACTGCGTCTGCGACAGGTCACGGCAGGGACAGTGGTTCTCTCTACAAATGGGGGGTCCCACATGTGAGTGCGGGAGCTTATCCAGTCCACTAAGCACATAGTAGAGGAGTGTCAATTTCACTCTTTCCCCGGTGGCCTTAGCCGTTAAATACCTTAGCCCGAATGCACTACAATGGCTGGCGCGTCCGCCATGAGAGAAGGCCTCCCGCACGAACATGATCATCATCTAACTTTGACCAACGCATTACACCCGCTGACATCCCACATCCCATCACCTCCTAATTACTATTTTCACAATTACTATTACTATTACTATTATTTTTATTATTATTATTATTATTATTATAGATTATTGTTATTATTATTATTATTGTTTATTATTATACGACTGTTGATTATAAATAAACCATGTATTCTGTATTCATACGACAAATAAATAACAAAAAAAAAATTTATTACTTTTCGGTCCCTCTAATATTTAATCTATAGTCTATAAAATTAACATAAAAAATATATTTATTTCAGGCTTCTCCCAACTTGTTCTCGATCGTAAACGAGAGCTCGAAGCGGTGTATCAGTACAATATTTAGCATTTTATTAAGTCTCGTTAAACTGGGTATAAATTGATTTTATGCTTTTAATTTATATAAATATTTTTTTTAATCTATTTTTTTAACTTTGTAGATATATATTCGTTACGAGTTTGTCATAAAATGATTGCGAATTTATGCGTGAATGCTAGTAATGTTCCGGAATTATTAGGACCCGCTCTGAGCTTATTGGCATCTATCGTTTCACACTATGAAGGTAAATTAAATTATTATTAGGTCAACTTGTAAGTAATGTCGTATTTCAGACAGGACATTTTCACGTTTTATGAATACTGCTGAGTATTCACAGATATTCAATATACAAATTCAAGCAAGCCCTGATAAACTATGAATCTCTAAGGAGAGAATAGTTTAGTTGGGCTATCGGATTCCTCGGGCTGCCCACCTTTGCGTGGTTCCGTGCGTCAGTAACATCCGAGTTACCGTAGTCCCCCGGTTGGGAAACCAAGAGGCAGTTTCCTCGGTCAGCTTCCCGTCATCCAAACATGATGAATGTGTGATGAATCGTATTGGCAGATCGATTCAGTTTACTACCATCGTGCCCTTGTAGTGCTGGGCGTGATGATAGCGGGGAAGGAGGGGGAGGAATGACGTAAAGCCAAGTATTTAGTGAGTGCACAGACAAAGTGGGTTGCTCCCGACCTTGCTCGGCCGCCCTACCTCCGTTCACCAATTCAGCCCCCGTATGTGGTGAGTTTGGGGTGTCCAAGTCAGAGCCTCTCAATGTGAAGCCCTGTCCTCATAGTGCAATAATCACTTGTGAGTTAATCAAAGAGCTTAATAGGGAAAGATTTCTACATCTTCCATATTTTTTGTCCTCACTTCTTCAATTTTCATTGATTCCAAAGCTTTCATTTTTGAAAATAAGCCGATTTTTTTAGGAATTTCATAAAAAACGTATTTCAGTGTTTAAAGAATATAATTAACACTTTACCGACCGCATACGCCACATTGGTAGGATACCAAGTGGTGTAAGTGGTGGATTTGCTCTTAGGCCCCTAAGGCACGTGCCTGGGGCCACATTAATTCAGGGGGCCTCAATGTTTATCTCTCAAAAAAAATGTTATGCTCAGACCACGATTTTGGATTCAGGCGCGGCGTAGCTACTTTAAGAAATAATAAATATTTGTAACATTAATAATAACATTATAACTAATATTTATCATCGAGAAGCTTATGAAAAAAGAAAAAAAAGATAATGCAATATTAATTAAATAGCTTTATTTTATTTTTCTTTTTGCCTTTTTACATAAATTGATGTGAAATTAATTATGTAAAAATATTTTGAGGGGAGGGCCTCAAAATTGGGGCCTCAAAGTGCTAAATCCGCCACAGCATCCTCTCATAATACTGTACAAACAACCATGGATGTCAACGTGGCGTCTTCAGATACTATGTTGAATGCATTTTTAGATTTTCAATGAAAAAATAAAACTAGTTTTTTTTAAAAATTAATATATCGGTAACAAAACATCTAAAAAAAAAAGCAATTTCCTTCTGAGATAAAAATAATCGCATTAACGCACACAAGAGTACTGAGTCAGCCCTACAGCAGGGCGGTGCTCTAAAATAATAAAATAATTATTAGGTCATCCCGAAAGAAATCCATTATTTTCACACAGTTCAGTTTGTGCCTAGGTACGGTAATGGAAACATTTATGTATGTCTTTTTCTTGTTATATAGCACATTCATTCCTTATCTCATTCTTTAACTTTCTTGTGCTGTAAACGGATTTATAAAGCAAAAACCTTTACCCGATTCCGTCTCTTAGTTAATGGTAAAGCCACGCATCGATATATATCATGTTTTTCCATGCTTTAAAATATTTCAATATACATATTGTGTTTATTTACAGAGGACGGAATGCTTCCGGACGATCTGATGCCAACGATTTCAATCGGATTTAATGCGTTATTGGATCCAAAAAAGTTAGATCCGAAGACGGCCGGATTAGATTGGGTATTTCTGTCGATAGATGTAAACGTATTACGTTATTTATGTACTAATAAATTAATTTATGAGTAGATGCGATTCGTTAGTTCATTGTGCGACTGTCACGCTACTAGAGAGGCCGTATTTGTCAACGTGAACGCTGAAAAATTTGAAGAAATATTTAGACAAAATTTGCAATGTCTTTCGCAAGTAAAAAATAATCTCGTTATATTTTTAATTATTATATTCTATGATTATATTTATGTTTTAGTCTAATAATACGAGATGTCATTATGATCAGGAATTAGTGTTGATAGCCTGTCATATATGTCTATCCCTCACCGACAGAAGCAATTCTTGGGTAGCTTGTCTTCATCGCATACTGGCGTCTGCACCAGTAATTTATTTTTATCTAAATAATCTCGTAATAATCTTCGTAAATTCATTTATTTAATTTATTTTTTAGGTGGCGAAGATTTTAAGCCACTGTATAAGTAACACGCACAGTTTAAGAAGGAACCAATTCCTTCAAATAATTAGGCATTCAAATTTTCCCATGGATAAAATTAATAAGGTAAATATTCTCTTGAAATATCATCTTAAATATTTTTTTTAATAATGTTCTCTATTCGTAGATATTTGTATCGACCGATGCGATTAATGAATGCAATGTATCGTTGGATTCGTTAAATAATAGCGGTTATCAATCACTGTCGGTCACTAAAAATCAACAGATATTGCGCCCTACCCTTTCTAGCTCACAGCAATGTTCTATTGATGAGCTTATAAAGAAAGTTGACGAGGCTGTGAACAACAATAAGTTATCTAGTCTACCTGGATCGAGTATAATCGAATTATATCGATATAAAATGAACTCATTAGAACATCGATTAAATAACTCCGCAGCGAGTTTAACGGTAATTTCAATTAAACATATTAGAGAGTATATTATTATTTATATTTATTAATGTATTATTCAGAGCGCAAATAAATTGGTCACGTCGTTAAGTCATTCAATATCAATTCTCGAAGGTACAAATCAAAATCAAGAAAATTTATTGTATCGTACTCAAGTCTACAATGAACGGTAGAATTATTATATATCGATTCTTACTCTATTACGCATAGATATATATTATTTTTTTAATTAATTCAGATTGGAAGAAAATATTGCTCGTTTGTCCGAGCAAATGAACGACGCCGAAAAAACAATCAAGAAATTCCAAGGAAAATTAGCCGCAGAACGATTGGATAGAGAACAACAATTTTCTAATGCTCATCACGAACATACTCAGAAAATCAAGGTATGTCAGTATAAGTTTTAAAATTGTTAAATGAATTATAATGAACATTTTATGTTTTAGGATTTGGAGAGTCAAATTTTAAAGAGCCACGAAATTATGGAAACATTAAATATAAATATGAAGTCATTAGAAACCACAAATATAAGCTTAACCGATAAATTAAACGATCAAGTAATTATAAATAAAATACTTAGGGTTAATCATATAAATAGCTTTTTTTTAATAACGCTAATTTTTTATGTAGACCAAGAAAAATAGCGAGCTGGCAGGAGTTTTAGTCAAATTTGAAGATAGAGTTAAACAAAGAGAGAAGAAGATCGAAGAAACAAATCAGAGTCATGCTACGACTAAACACGAACTGGATCAAGCTAATCAAGTATTTAATTTTCAATATTACTCGCTACATAAAATACTTTGTCAACGAATCATGTGGAATAGAACATATCCCCCTTTTTTGTAAGCTCGATGTACCATTGTCATGGCTTGTAGGTAACGTACATATTATTACGATAATGTAAGTTAAGCGTGACTGAGCTATGTTACTACTTTACTACGGATAGTCAGCCTTCTGACGTAAACTATAAATTCAGGAATTTTTTAGGACACTTCCCTAAAATCTCATAAACAGAATAATAAAATTAAGGGAAAAGCCATAGAATTGACATAGATATACCGGAATCATTACCAGTGTCATGGCTTGTAGGTAACATACATATTATTACGATAATGTAAGTTAAGCGTGACTGAGCTATGTTACTACTCGGATAGCTCAGCCTTCTGACGTAAACTATAAATTCAGGAATTTTTTAGGACACTTCCCTAAAATCTCATAAACAGAATAATAAAATTAAGGGAAAAGCCATAGAATTGACATAGATATACCGGAATCATTACCAGTGTCATGGCTTGTAGGTAACATACATATTATTACGATAATGTAAGTTAAGCGTGACTGAGCTATGTTACTACTCGGATAGCTCAGCCTTCTGACGTAAACTATAAATTCAGGAATTTTTTAGGACACTTCCCTAAAATCTCATAAACAGAATAATAAAATTAAGGGAAAAGCCATAGAATTGACATAGATATACCGGAATCATTACCAGTGTCATGGCTTGTAGGTAACATACATATTATTACGATAATGTAAGTTAAGCGTGACTGAGCTATGTTACTACTTGGATATATCAGCCATCGTCAGATAAATAAATATATGATAGTCGTTGGACAGTATTCGTTATTAGAACTATTCATTTTAATACCTTTGTTATTTAATTTGCAGAATATCAAGACGTTGGAAAAAACAATACTAGAAAGAGACAAGAGACTGTCACAATTGACGACTCAACTCGAAGAAATGCAAAGAATACAGGAAATGATTGCAAATTTAATGGGTACAAAGAGTGCATCGTCAAACATGTCCACCAACTCGTCGAGTTGAACAATTACTCTCCCAAGTCTACGAATAACTAATTAAATGTTGAAATAAATTCATACGCCGTTACTTATATACTAGATTATATTAAATTAGGTTTATTATTGATTACGATTTTACATTTTGTTCAATGTAGCGAAGATCCGTCCGGGATTATTTAGTTTTAAATATTTTACGTTTTAGAATCATGACTTCTGAATGTATTAAATTTTATATTAGAATATATTCTTTCTATCTTAGTCCATGGAAGATTTAATACTTAAACACAAAAGTTGAATGCGAGAAGAGAAATAATATCATATCTCGGTTAATTATAATAGTATAATTTTGTACTTTGTTCAGTAAACAGCATCTATTAAATAATATGGATTCAATCGGTATTTTTATTTATTAATATTTGTTATCTCCGACTAATTTATTTCTCTGGAAGATATTTTGGTGTATATATTATTATGAATTTTAAATTATGTTCGTAATAGATGACATAATATCGTTAATCTAAAATAATTACGTTTTTGACAGGCGAATCTAATATTCCAATCAATATGGAGGTGGATCTCAAATATTTGTATTAAAGATTTAAAGAAAATAGAAGATATCTATTACTTTACCGATCCGTCACGGTGGCTCGAAACCAACGGCTCTAGCCGATGGGATCTATTTTGTATGAAATAAATGTATGAAAATAGACCCCAAACATTTTAAGTCAAGAATTGGTAAATTCTTCGACAATATCTTGATATTTGTTTTAAAAAATGATTTTTCTAAGAATTAAAATAGTTATTCATATAATTTGGTCGGTATTTTGGATATTTTTATTAATCAATATGACGCGTAAGTGACGTATCAATTCGACGATAATCCGTCGCGACTGAGGCACGCTCCCGGCTCGATGCATTTAGGTTCTTCACTAGCACAGCACAATATTGTTTCTCGCTTACACTTGCACATGCGCAATCTTTTATCTCGCTCATATCTGTTACGGAGCGATAAATCGCACCATCGCACCATCGCACCCGTGCTAATGGAAAATAATATTGTTTTTCCTTTTTTGTCGCAATTGCGGATAATAAAGATTATTTATATTTATTCTTTAGACTTTTTTAGACAAACACAAAAACTTTGTGACATGTAGAATTTATTTTAAAAGAAAAAAATACAATACAAAAATCAAAAGCTTGGGGTCCCAAGTAGACCCCATCGTCGCGGCTAGGTTAAACACAACTCGTAATTAACAATTAAATTTAATACGAAAAATAAATTATTTCATTGTTAGTGTCTGACGATAAACGCCTGACTCATCAATCAGTGGCGCACCGACAATGTCCGGCACTTGTGTGCAGAATTTTATATCCTCTCCTCTACATTAAAAAAATATTTTAAACTAAAGAATTAGGATGTTTTAATCGAATTTTAATGAAATAATATTTTTAAATTTAACCCCTCTTGGCGCACCTAATCTTTCGGCGACTGTGTGCGCCGCACAATGGAGGTGCGCCGCACAACAGCCCTATAAATCCGTCACTGCTTTCTAGAATTGAACATGTCATCAACCTCATGTGAACTGACTTCTCCGATATAACCTAGAGTGTTTGGTTTTCGTTAAGTGTTTTATCAGCTGTCAACTCGCACAATCATCACATTCATAATAAATGTTTAGCATCTGATAATATGTATTAATGATTTAGATTAAAAATAAAAAAATGATTTTTATGGCCTCGCCTTATCATTTTTGGCATATCTTATCGAGTATTCTTAATTTTTTCATACGGCATAGAAATATCTATCCATAAATCCATAGTAGCTGCGATGCGGGAAGCAGAATACAGAGAATTCTTGGAGAGAGAAAATCAAGAAGATAGTTTTATCTCTTCTAGAACATTTACTTGAATATCAAAACTGCTGTAAATATTTTATTTATTAATTTTTAGTTTTGTTGGATCGCAAAGGTTCAATATAATTTGATTAAATATTCATTGTCATTCAATTATTCGTATTATTTTATAATAAATATTCTTAGCTGTTAAAATTTCATGATTCACAGCTAAGTAATGTCGTTACAGCGCCGCAATTAGTGGCAACCCTAATACCGCGTTTAACTACATTTTAGGGTTACTATCTATTGTTTCAAAATCTGGACGGTGTTGCAATATTTTCACCCGGAAGTGGTGAAAATCCCAACAGCGTGCGAATAACGACCATGCGCTGAAAATATAGCGATACATTTTGAGAAGCACTGTCGCTTTTAATTGTTTATAGCATTGTTTTCATTGTGCTAACATCGTCACTTTGTTTTATTTGTTTACGTCGTGTTGTTGATAAACATTGGTACGTTGACCATGATCGATTTGTTATTCGATTCGTAATGCGCGCTATTCATCGGCGCAATTTTAAGCCTCGTTTTTATTATTTGGGCGCCGTTTTGGTTGAATTTCTATTTTGTTGCCAGCTTCCGGTTTCGCCGCACGAAACTGATTTTCCCGGGGCGGTCGAAAGTGTGGTCACTGTGTTTCCGCCAGCGGCGATCGCCACAACTACGAACTGTCAGGCCGACGTGCGCGGTTTTTAATTTCGTTCGTCACATGTTTTCATACGTCCAAAGCATAGTGGCGAACGTATTTGGTTATGGCTCCGAGGAGCCCCCCGTTCTGGATGACGAAGCCTTCAACGACGTCTTCGTCGACAGCCTGTCGGACGTCCCCAGCGATGCAGAGACCGTCAGCGACCTCGAGAGCAGCGACGACGAGAGTGACAACGGCCCCACCGGCCCCAACAAGAGGCTCCGCACGCAGGCCTTCCAGGACCAGAAGAAAGGGGCGAGGGCCACGAGCGAGGAACGCACGACTCCAGTCTTCCGGATAGCTTCAGAATCCAAGCTCCACGTTCCCCTTGATGACAAATCGAGCGTCGGTGAAATCATTGATCTGTTTTTCGACGATAAACTGTTCTTTAAGAAGATCCTTGTCGACGAGACAAACCTCTACCACGAGCAGAACTCGGACAAGCTGGGAACGTCGATCCCCGAACTGAACATCGACGTATACGAGATGAAGCGATTCATGGCGCTCATAATCCTGATGACCCAAGTGCGAAAACTTGCCTGGGACCACTTCTGGAGCAGCAATCCGATGATCTGCCCGCTCATCTTTTCCAAGGTGATGGGCATGAACCGCTTCGTTCACATCTGGAAAGGATTCCACTTCAATAATCTGAAGCTGCAAAACGGCTACTCAAACAGATATGACAAGGTAAAGAACGTCGTTGATTATTTTTCAGAACGTTTCCGCGCGCTCTACACTCCGAAGCAAGTGTATTGGGATGCGGCGTCGATACCGTGGAGAGGCCGTTTCCGATTGAGGCCGCACAACGAATCGCGTCAAAAGGGACCGGTCTTCAGAACATTGACGGAGACAGACACCAATTACATATTCGACGTTAAAGTCCATTCCGTACGGAACGAGGTAGACGAGGGGCTCGAGCTTTCGCAGTATGGAGATGTCGCTCAGGCATCGTCGTCTTCGAGCAGTCCCGCCGTCAAACTGGAGTGCGAACATATCGTTTTAAATAAAGCCGGCGAATTGAACGATAACTTTCTTATGTATTATGCGATGCTGCGATGCAGAACTAATTTGAAGTGGTCCAAGAAGATCACGTTATGCTTAATTAATTGCGCATTTTTCAACGCATATGTAATACACTGTCGGATTAATCCCGAAAAGAAGATGAAATATCCAAAATTTTTATTGGAAGTCGCTCGACATTGGGCGGACGTGTAACGATTGAGACGTGTAACGACCGCGGCCATTTTTAACACTCGGTGAACGTTAAGGTGTTAATATTTTTCATTCTTAATCTTCAAGTCGTCATTTTTTTTTAATATAAATTCACTTTTATTTTGACTTGCAATAATATTTTTGACTTTTTTAAAAAAAAATTTAGCAATTTTAATATCTTATTATTTACTCAATCAGCTGAATGCAGCTAAACGTTTAAACAACTATAGTACCGAGCAGTGAAATTATAACACCTGAAAAATGGCTGTATTCTGAATATTCTATCCATATAATTGATGACGGGTATACATCTTATTCTACGAACGATCAAGTACTTGATATGACATCGTAGGATTGCCGTGAGTATTTTATCGGTCCACCTTTTTGCTCTCCATGAATCCTCTGGGGCATAGACTCCACTAAAGCCTGTAAACGTTCAATTAAAATTCCTTCATTTCATGTCTTTTCTATCTAATTAAATTTTCTTGACTCGTTGGTATTCTTTTATGTATTTCAACTGCCATAATGTGCCACAAATTCGTCAAAGATCTTCTGCTGCATTTGTTTTACGGAGCTCTCCGCTATCTTTTTTAAATTCTGTTCACCGTTGCATCAGAGCATCCAACTACTTTCCCAATTTCTCTATTAGATAATGCCAAAATATACCTTTAATGCTCACTACTCAACCGTAAATTTTGGAATACTTTAATTTTGAAAACATCGTCATCAACATGGTGCAAGACCTTTATCGTAGAGCCTTGGCCTCTTTCAACACCCTTCTCTATTTTATCCAGTCTGTCACAATGTCGCTTCATCTTCCGGTAAATTTCAATGATGCAGTGTCCCTCTGTACACAGTCCAACCACCTCAGCTTTAGTCGATATTTCCGGGGATTGGGAGGCTTGTTAACCATAGGCCTTTTCGGCGGTTGACTGTCCCGCATCTGACCACTTTGATGGACAGCTGTGCCGGTATATCCTTGTATAGTCGGTACAGCTCCTCATTGCTTCGGATACGCCATTCACTACCGTTGAATACGACTCCAAAGATCCGTCTCAGAATCCTCCTCTTCAGGACATTGCTCCAATTGTTGTTCATCTTGCTTCGTCAGAGCCCATATGTTAGGACAGGCCTGATGAGGGTCATGTAGACCTTGACAGGAATCTAGACAGATGCTTTTGAAATACAAAGTAGCGCCGGTTTGCTTCCAGACCATTCTTATTCCGAATCTTCTTGATAGTATTCTCTGCACTCCACATCTCTCGTTGCAGCTACTACGGTGGAGCCCATGGCGGTCTTCACTTTTGTAGCTCTAGCAGGTGGGCGCCCTGCCACTTCCCTTGCGTTCTTGTACTTTCCAAGCACGACAAACTTCTCCAGGCTTTCGCTTATTCTACCGAGATGCCCGAAGTATTGCAGAACCCTTTTAAAACATGTGGTTGAAAGTCAGTTGTCTTTTTCGTTCCCCATTTCTTTTAGGACAGACTCGTTTGTGCGTCTTCGACTCTCAGGGGTTCTTGGATTCGTTAGTAACGGAGATTATCCGTTACTTAATAACTCGATATTGCAAGGTGTTATAATTTCACTGCTCGTTACTGTTGATAAACGTTCAAATAACTATATCATGTCTACACATGAAAAATGGCTATACCATAATTAAAATATGGCCAATATTTTTATATATGTCTTATAAATAATGCAATTTTTTTGCATATAATCATTTTTATATATATACAAGTCGCTTTTACCGTATTTTTAATGTAAGCGATTAAATAATTACATTTTCCTTCCAAATTTAGCGTAATCGATGATAATGTTACGCTTATATATATAAATAAGGATAGTCCTCGGCTTTCATATGTGATTGGTTTCCGAAACCCGTCATGCAATTTACTTGCCACGTTATGAAAGTTTCTTTAGTTGAAGATATAGTATTTTATATATACATATTGTTCAAAAGTCACGTAATGTCTGTGTGTACATTTAACTAGTCTATAAACGTAGATCTCTTATATTATAATCTCGTAACGATAGATTTTATATGATGAATTAGTCTGATGGGATCTGAGTGGTTATAGTTTGTTTGCAACTATTCAAAAGCAAACGTTTAATTATAAATTATCTCTTATATTATGACTCGACGGTTTAGAATATTGGGAATAACGGTTTCCGATTACGATAGTACAAAGAATCGAGTGGAGAAACGCCATCGCCATCAAGACTATGCTGCTTTCCTCGGCAACGCCTCGGAATGAAAGTTGATATTTCCTGTTTCGGCTGCGATAGCTTGAAAATCATTATGGCTGTGAATTTTTGATAATAAGAAAAATTAGGAATAATTAGAGAGGAGGTTTCGAGCGACGATGAATGCCCAGAGCTGATCGCTCGAACGGACCAATGTGCGGAGAATGTTTTTTTGATGAACTGATATTGTACGACTGCCTTATTGGGCGATTGCCAAATTTATTAAGGTTCATAGTTTATTTGTAACTATTCAAAAACAATTATTTATATATATATAAGATTTTAATTTCATTTTTAATTTCAGCCATTATTTCTCAATTCGTTCTTTATTAATTATTTTATTTCCTATAACTCTGTATTAAGAGTTTCGAATTATATTTTAATTTAGTCAATGGAAAATATTTTTACATGTTTTTTTTAATTATACAATTACATTCAATTTTACTGGTTTTAATTCTAATCCCTTTCTTCATCCTTTTAACCTTTACCTCCCGGTTTAAAGAGATGAATGGCAGTGCCTGAAGGAGGAACCCCAGGTTTACAATTTTTCTCTAATAACTCTTTTAATATAAATCCCACATGTCACAAACTTTTTGTATTTGTCTATAAAAGTTTAAAGAATGAATATTATAAATAATAAACGACCTTTATTGTCTGCAATTGCGAAAAAAATAAAAACTATGCGTTTCTATTCGCTCCGTATCGGATGCAAGCGAGAAAAAACATCGTGCAATTGCGAGTGAAATCGTATTAGGGACATGTGTACTATTTTTGTTCTTAGAATAATCCATTTTTTTAAATTATTGATGAAGAATTCATCAATATCTTGACTTGAAATGCTTCGGGTCTATTTTCATACTAAATAGACCCCATCGTCCGACGCCGTTAGTTTCGAGCCGCTGTGACGGATCGATTAATATGACGAAAATAATAAAGTGTTTATATTTAATTTAAAAAAAATATAAAACAAAACAACGAAATTTTTCCCTTATCCGAAATTAATCTTTTTTAAAATGCGAAATGAATATCATTATTTTTAGAATAAATATTTTTAAATAATATATGAGCCCTAAGCCCAAAATAGTAATTTCGACAAAGATTTTGTCACTTAAACAAAGGAGCAAGGGTCCTTCGGCCAGTTCAGGTACCCGGCCTTTGACAATTTCACTAATGAGTCTCACAAGCGATCGAAGTTAAATATAAACTAAGAATTTACTTTGCGTTTACTTTTAATTTAAACAAAGGAACAAGGGTTCCTCGGCCAATTCAGGTACACGGCTTTTCTAGGTACATACAACTCAAATCGTAAGAGTATTTAAATAAACAAATGTCTGGCCAATAAAGCGCTCGGAAAAGCATATAAATATGTTAGCGGCCTATGCTGATCGAACCCAGCATAGCCTATAATTCGGTTTCCGGCCGATTAAGTGCTAAAATCAATTTAAAATGAGAAATATGCCAATTTTTTAGACAAAAGTACATGCAGCAACAAGCGTGCACGTGTTTGGGCTTAATAAAGAACCATTACATATTAAACCATTAACTGCCATATTTTTTTCGTTCTTTTTTTATTTGTTGGACACAGCACAGCTTCTTTGTTTATCGACACAGAACGCCCCGAGGTCAGAGCGACTAGTAATCAAGTCGTGGCCTATTAGCCTATGAGCCTTTCTAACTACGTTGAACATCTGTTAACATTGTAATATATGTTGTTGTTGTGTTATTTATTTTTCTCATGTATTATTATGTGT
>JAGXCT010033643.1:0-15947 GCA_022495035.1 Philopotamus ludificatus | reverse complement strand
CTTAAAGCTTATTCATACAAATAATTTACTATAAATTTCACATCATCAGTAGACATTGCTCGTTCGTTATTGACCATAGCTGGCAACATGCTGAGACATTGGTCGGTGTACTCAGCAATTGCATTGCTGGCATTAATATCGAATGCGTATTCTAATCCGTTACAAATTGCAAAAGCTGTGGTAAGATTTATTATTATTTTACACGTGTAGGAATTATGTAATACTAATCCGTTTATTTGATTGCAGTTGTATTTGACCAAGTATGGATATGTTAACAAGGATACGTACGAAATACCGTGCGCAATAGATCAAGGCGCTTTGGCGACAGGAATTAAATCCTTTCAAAGATTTGTCGGACTCAACGAAACAGGTGGATTATATAATATAATTTAATAGGAGTTTCATAATCGTAGCAACATTTAAATACATATTTTAAACCAATCTGAATAATATTCAAATATACGGGTGTACTTTTAGGCGAACTTGATTATGATACTGAAGAATATATGGGATTATATAGATGTGGTGGAAGAGACGTTCATCCTCCAAATGTTGATGAGGATAACGACATTGATTGTAATATAACCTTCTTATATTTCGTTTATATCGATGTCTGAATTATTTACATTTCATATACTTCGTATGATAGCAGATAAAGTGTGGAAAACGAAAACGATAAGTTATGGGATATCAAACTACCCATGGTATCTGAGTAGTGACGCTGTGAGGAAGAATGTCAAGACTGCTTTTGATTTATGGAGCCGACATGCGGATGTGACATTTATCAAAACTGATAATAATCCTGATATCAAAATAAGGTCAATATAAATATCCCAAAAAATACAGAAAATATTTTTCATAATCATTCTAAAATTTTCAGTTTTGAAAACTCTTTTGAGGCCTCATATGGATCGTTTGACAAGAAAGATTACATTCTTGGAATAAGCAATTTAGTTGTTCGTTTCAATTTTGTTGGGAATATTTAAAAATACTGATATCATTTGTAATATGTCGTTGTTTTTAATACACAGAATATATTTGGTGATATATATATGAATAATGAGATTATATGGACATCAGATTTAAGTGCGGGAACAGATTTTTATCAAGCGTTAAGTCATCAAATTGGACACATCTTGGGACTGGAGCATAGCAAAGAATCGTGTTCTATTTTGTATCCTTTTGAGAAACCATATAATCCGTCATTTGATTTGAGTGCCGACGATATTCAAAATATTCAGGTAATTTAAGAATACAGTAATAACACTTCAATAACCCCAAAATTTCATATTGACATATCTGGCACTCAACTCAAAACTCGAATATTTTTAGAAATATAACCATGATTGGAATATAAAATAACAAAAATTAAATTAATTAATAAGTCCAACCAATTTTTTTTTGCATATTTATGAGATAACAATTTTCACAAGGTCATTTTCTATTGGGACTGACCGAGGGAGTTTCATTAACTCTCTAATCCTTTTACCTCCCGTTCTTTTCGTAAACATTTCAAACTTTTCAGATATTAGGTGAAATATATATGAATAATGAGATTATATGGACATCAAGATTAAGTGCGGGTACAAATTTTTATCAAGCATTAAGTCATCAAATTGGACATATCTTGGGACTGTTTTGTATCCTTCTATTTTGTATCCTTTTGAGAAACCATATAATCCGTCATTTGACTTGAATGCCAATGACATTCAAAATATTCAGGTAATTTAAGAATACAAAAAAAAATCAAATAACTCGATAATCAAGAGATTATCCAATATCGGAATTAACCCTTTAATCGCCAAGCCAATTATATGGATTTTTATCGTACGCTGTATAAACTTCAAATAAAATGAAACGGCTAAACATATCGACATTCTAACAATCAGATTGTCTTCAAAAGACATCTCTGCATTAATTTTCATTTAAAAATATTGTATTTATTCATCAATAAATTTGTAGTAGCGTTTGCCATGGCGCTATTGATTTCGCGTGCCTGCACGCCATGGCGTCTGAACCTGTTCAACCAACAAATTCGAAAACTTTAAGAAACATGTCTACAATATCGCGAATTAATGAAAAACAAATTCAATATAAAATAATAAAAGAAAATCAAAGTATCAATCTCTTTTTACATATTTACAAGATTACAGTTACAAAAAAAAATTCTCGCAATCGTTGCTACTGGACTCTCACTATTCACTATTCACATCTGAGATTAGAATCCACATTGGATTTGAAATTTTTATTAATTTGTATTATGTATATTATACAATATTTTAGAAAATTTATGGACCAGCTAAATTTAAAAACGAATATTTAATATGCCAAAGTCCTTCGATAGATGCAATGTTTGCAACAAGAAACAATCAATTTATATACATATTTAAAGGTAATCCATAATATTATTACATTCTCAAACATTACTCTCATTAATATAATATAATTCGATTAGATGAATACTATTGGAAGATGGTTAATGGCTCTCTGTTATCTGAATATCCGCAATTGATATCAATAAAATGGCCAGAAATTAGTGGACCGATTGACGCAGCATTTCAAAACAAAAAGGGATTAACATATTTATTTAAAGGAAGCCAGTATTGGAGATACTATGGGACAATCATGGATACAAATAGTTCATATAATATAACAGAGGGTAAATAAAACCATAACCATAACTAAATATGTTTTACAGTCCTGATTTGTTACTAATTATTAACATTTTGTGCCGCTCGTGAAAACTTTTGGAGGACAGTAGTTCATCATTGGATTTTACGCTCACAACTCCTCCTAAAATGAAATATTCAAATGCCTATTTGCTGGTGTTATGGTAACGACACTAATTGATTGATATAAGTTTATAAATCCTCTTAGTATTTGATTCACACTGTTGGATGGTGGTTTTAATAAATTCTAGTCAATCTGACGACTGATTTGGCATACATGTGAATTGTATTTATGTTTACATTAATATATTATAATAATTTTTAAGGATTTCCAGACTTAGAAGGCAAAGTAAAGGGTGTTGCTTGTTTTAAATATAATATACTCATATTAGGCGACTCAAACATTTATACATACATGTATAATGAAGATGAACTGAATGGAATTGAATATGTGAGTGCTACAGAGACAGACTGGAACAAGATCTCCTCAATAGATGGTTTACATGTGATTGTTTTTAATGGAGAGCGTTATACTGAAAAAAGAGTTGGTTTATTTCATGAATTTAATCTAGACGAGAGACTAGTATATATGGTAAGTGTATTAACCCTTTTAATCCCAGCCTTTTTTGCATAAAATATAGGAAAAAATCACCCCAGATGTATTAATACACAGAAAACACATCATTTAAAACATTATGAATTTAAATTAAACGAAAAAAATATATTTAGCAGAATATTTTTTATGAAAGTTTTGAGGCCGATGATCGGCCTCTTGTAAATTTTCGCATACACCAGTTGGGGCCGATAATCGCCCCCGTGGGAGTAAAAGGGTTAAGCTAGACTGTTGGTGAGTGTTGTAGCATGTCGGTATTGGAGGTGGCAGTGATGGCGTTTGGTACAATCATGGTTTCGTAGATTTTACGAAGCTATAAGGAGCCAGGTCGCTATCCAGGCCAATTTGGCGACGTGTGTGCTACAGGAGATGCCCATAGCACCCGATCAGATCATAAATTAAATACGAATTGGCCCTAGTCTCAACTGATTATAATTGTTACAATCCGCGCATTGACAGCTCGGCTCCCGGGCTCATGGCTGGCAACCCGACCCATATTTGAAGAGCCTAGATAACCTGGTGGACGACAGACACAGTCCTGGCATCAGGATTCGGACGAACGTGTCTCTTCTGCTGGAGATTGCGTAGTGTCCTCCAGGTGGCAAGGACCCACCTCAGGGTTAGAAGGCCACTTATGTATGTATGTATGTTGAACTTGCAACATTGGATAATAGGAAAAAAAGATGGTTGCTTGTTGATTCAGCATTTTTAAATGAAATTTAAACTGGAGATATCGGATGTTTTAAGATAATTCCTTGAGAGTTTTGATCAATATAAATTCTTAAGATTCCTAATTTTGTAGATAAAATGTTACGTGTGAATCCGCGTTAGTGGGGGACCGGTTGTTTACCGCTTACGAAAATTTCCGCGCTAACGCAGGACCGGATCTCTGAGTGTTAATATCTTATTTTTATGATTTTATGAGAGTTTTTTTATTATTAACATGCATATGTATTATTTTACCAGTGAACAACATATTTTTATAGATAAAACTTAATAGAACTTTTTTTAATCAACAGAATTATGACTCTCCAACTAATAATTATGGTCATGGTGATGATTTGGCATTCTATAACAACAATGCTAAATTGTTTGGTTGTAAGACATATTAGACAAAATCTGAAACAAAATATTATCAGATACTATGTAATCTTCGATGACAAGATGATACTTCATGATTGGCAGTTAGGTAAAATATGGGAATTGGACGAGTCTTAGCTCTAAATACATACAATTTATAATAATTTTAATGTTCAATAAACATAAATAATTAATTTCCTTTTCATTTATTTTAAAAATTATTTATATTAATAATAAAAAAAAAGATAAACGTGGTCACATCTAGATTAAATATATTGTTCCCAATAAGTGACGGGCACTAATAGGTCAAATTTAAAGCAAAATTAAACAATATTTTTTTCGATTTTATGTAATTTTTAAAAAAAATGTAATTATTAAGTATACCCAATAATATGTAAAATATAATAATCATAAACATGTCGAGGCCAATTGATTCTGAGCAATTGACGGATTTTTTCACTTTAGGACCCTATTGTTCTTATAAGCGAATTGTTATAATTACTAATTTTTTCCATTGTCTATTGTTGTTTTGTCAACATTTACTATCTGAAAAAAATATTTTATTAATTATACAAGATTTGCACAATGACCAATTTGCACGAATAGCAATAAAATAATTTTATAATTTGCGTTTATCAAAATATTAATTTGATTAATAAAATTTCACATATAGTAGGTTCAATATTTTAAAAATTGCAAAAAGAGAGAACGAGAAAATGTATTATAAAATCTTAGAGAAGATCTGAAAATTGCAGCCATTATTTTGAGTAATTCCTTTTTTCTGCGACCTCGGTTTGGGAAGAGTTGTAAAAAACATTATTATTAACCATATAACAAATATTGAATTTCAGATTTATGATTATCGAAAAACAATTAACCAAATTAATAAAGAAAAGGTATGGTCGGTTAATTATTTTAAAAGTATCAAAATTTACTCGTTTTCGTTTTGGACAATTTCTGGAAAAAAAAAATTGTTGACTGAGGTTTGTAAAAAAAAAAATTTTAATGTGGTATTTTATTTACCATATCATATTTTTAAAGGAAATAGGTCATTAAAATAATAGATATGATTTATTAAGATAAATAAGAATGCTGTTGGAAAGAGATAACACATTTTAATTCTAACAACGATTTTAAAACAGCAGCTAATTCAATTAGATGAAATATCGTTTGGATTGGAAAGCGTTGATGATTCGTCTCCATTGTTATTAATACCCGGATCATCCTCTTAATTTGTTCGGTCGAGATATTGAAATGTTGTCATCTTTGAATTAGTGTTTTAAGCAATTTCAATAAAGGATTCTTAAAATATAATATATTATTAATATGAAATACACAAATAATTATGCTTATGACTTTTTTGAATAAATCGGGGAGCTCAACAACACTAACTTTCATTAAGCAAAGTAGGAATTTTTAATATAATGAATTAGTTTCAAAGGGTAGTTGAAAGTAAAACACTGCTGAGTACGATTCCAACATGCGGAATAACCCAACATTTCTTTATATAAATTTATTGTTCTGTTTAATAAATTCATAGAAAAATAGTTGTATTTCAATAACTGCGTGACACACAAATTATTTAATAAAAATAAAAACAATGAATGACCTATTCATAAATTGAATTAAACAATCAACCATGGAAAACTATAAAAATAATGAAAGTTTTGGTCCAATTTCAAAGACGATTTTGTTATTTAGCTTGCTGTTATTCGGTTTATGTTATGCTATAAATCCGTCGGAATGCCAAATATGTGTAAGATAATCTATTACTAGAAAAGCTCTAAAGTAACACGACACTTAAAAATTCTTACACACAAAAAAAAAGTCTTCACATTCGCTAAATTTCTTTTAAAATACAATAACTCGGAAAGTTCTGTTAAAAAAATATCGAGGAGACAGCAGGACAATAAACTATCCAAAGTGCATCAAAGAAATGAAAAGAATCTCATAATGACAAATATACACGTTTAAGTCTATGAGATGAGTTGATTGTTGACAAAAAAAGATATATCAACAATGGATTCCTGCTGTATCTTGAAAAATAATAAACTTTGCAGGGATGTCAAAAAAGAATTTAAAATGTTAACAATTCTTCAACTTAAAAGTAGAACCAATTCACACAATAAATTTATTATGAAACAGGATTTATTATCAAAATAAATGAATGCTTGCTGCATCCGGGCGATAATTTACTTAAAGCTTATTCATACAAATAATTTACTATAAATTTCACATCATCAGTAGACACTGCTCGTTCGTTATTGACCACAGCCAGCATCATGCTGAGGTCTTGGGCAGTGTTCTTGGCAACTGCATTACTGGCATTAATATCGAATGCGTATTCTAATCCGTTACAAAATGCAAAAACAGTGGTAAGTATTTTTTTATATTATTATACACGTGCACGAATTATGTAAAACTAATGCGATTATATTATTACAGTTGTATTTGACCAAGTATGGATATATTAGCAAGGATACGTACGAAATACCGTGCGCAATAGGTGAAGACGTTTTGGCGACGGGAATTAAATCCTTTCAAAAATTTTTTGGACTCAACGAGACAGGTGGAATATATAATATAATTTATTAGGAGTTTCGTAATCGTAGCAAAATTTAAATACACATTTTAAACCAATCTATAAATAATATTCGTATAGTTAAGTTTTGTCACGTGTCGGTATTGGATGTAGCCGCGATGGAGGTTGGGTACAATCATGATTCCATAGATTCTACGGAATCGGGCCACAGGGTTGAATCGGATGCGTCTCTGCTCGAGCTTGGGTGGTGGATGGATGAAGCCCAGAACCGACGGAGATCGCGTAGTCTCCTCCAGGAGGCAAATACCCACATTAGGAGTCAAGTGAAATGATTATACGGTTGTAATTTTAGGCAAACTTGATGACAATACTGAGGAGTTCATGGGTTTATATAGATGTGGCGGAAGAGACGTTCATCCTGCAAGTGTCGATGAAGATGATGACATTGATTGTAATATAACCTCTTTATTTATCATTTATTTGAATTATTTACATTTCATATACATCCTATGATTGCAGATAAAGTGTGGAAGACAAAAACAATAACTTATGAGATATCAAACTACCCTTGGTATCTGAGTAGTGATGCTGTGAAGAAGAACGTCGAGAATGCTTTTAATTTATGGAGCCGACATGCGGATGTGACATTTGTCAAAACTGCTAATAATCCTGATATCAGAATAAGGTAAATACAGGATTTTTACTTCAAATTAAACCTTTTGTAAATCAAGAAAAATATCAAGATAAAAATCTATCAAATCAGTTTTGAATGTTCATTCGGCAACGGTCATCTCTCTTCAAATAATTTTATGCAAACTGGCGGCAGATTCGCCCCTTTGAAAAAATATGCAAAATATGATTTTGATCTGTTTTTATTTTACGGACTATGAGAGTACTACGAGATGAATCCGGGCCTCTATTAATGCATTAAAAGAAACACTGATTATTACATGAAAAATATTTAATTGTTTAATTTAATTTTAAAAGGTTGAATTTGATTTGAAAAAGATTGAATTTTAAGTGAAAAACCTGTGTAAATATGCCAAAGAATTCCAGAATATTTATTACATGATCATGTTAAAATTTTCAGTTTTGAAAACTCTTTTGAGGCCTCATATGGATCGTTTAACGGGAAAGACGACGTTCTAGGAATAAGCAATTTAGTTGTTGGTTTCAATTTTATTGAGAATATATGAAAACACTAATGCCATTTGTAAAATGACGTTTTTTTTTAATATACAGAATATATTTGGTGATATATATATGAATAATGAGATTATATGGACATCGGGTTTAAGTGCGGGAACAGATTTTTATCAAGCGTTAAGTCATCAAATTGGACATATCTTAGGACTGGAGCACAGCAAAGATTCGAGTTCAATTTTATATCCTTTTGAGAAACCATACAATCCGTCATTTGACTTGAGTGCCAATGACATTCTAAATATTCAGGTAATTTACCCCTTTATATAGTATAGAATACAGTAAAACTCTAATACCTTGGAATTCAAGGAAACCCAAAAATAATATTTCAAAATATCTGTCAGTCTTATCAAAATCCGAACTATTAGTTTTTAAAATATTTTTAAAGATTGCTTATTCGTTGAAAACACAGGATACATGAATTGTACTCTAGCACCACTAAAAGACTCAAAATTAAATTGTCTTAAAATTCACGTAGATTGTGTATAATATTTTAGAAGCTTTATGGACCGGCTGAATCTAAAACGGAACATTTATTGTGCCAAAATCCTAAAATAAATGCAATGTTTGCAACGAGGAACAATCGATTTACATTCATATTTAAAGGTTATCTATAATATGAATATATTCTCACACAATATTCTCATTAATATAATATAATTCGATTAGATGAACACTTTTGGAAGATGGCAAACGGCTCTTTACTATCTGGATATCCACAATTGATATCAAAAAGATGGCCAGAAATTAGCGGACCGATTAATGGTGCATTCCAAAATAAAAATGGATTTACGTATTTGTTTAAAGGGAGTCAATATTGGAGATACTATGGAACAATTATGGATAAAAAGAGTCCATATAATATAGCAACAGGTAAGTAAAACCATTTATTAATTATTAAAATACTTAATATTTGATTCACACTGTTGGATTTATTATTTAAATAAAGAAATATTAATCTAAGATCAAACTTGTGAAAACGACTAATCAATAGATTATTTTAATTTTTAAGGATTTCCAAATGTACAAGATACAATAAAGGGTGTCGCTCATCTCAAAAACTATCTGTTCTTATTGGGCAGCACATATATATATTCATACAAGTACAATGAAAATCTATTAAACGGAATTGAATATGTAGATCTTAAAAACATAAACCAATATTGGAATACGATCTCTTCAATAAATGGTTTAAATGTGATCATTTTTAATGGAGAACATTATAGTACAATAAATGAAGATGCATTTAAGGTAAGTTTATTAGACTAGACTTCATATTGAACTTGCAATATACCTTTATTTCATTATCATCATTTACTAGCTACGAGACACTCACTCACTAAGCGTTTGAGTCTTATTAGACTCTCGAATGGTAGTTTTTTTATAAATTTGTTTAGTTTCAAAGTATAGGTGAAAGATATTTACATATGTACACCTATCCCTCGCTTAACACGGTTTCGATTTAACACGGTTTCAGTTTTGTTGAAAAATATTTTTTTTCGATTAAATCTTGCTTTGTAGACGTGCGCACAGCTCCGGGAATTTTTAAAAATAACGGTTAGGGTATATCTGAACGACTACTGTCCAATTTATATGTAAAAAAAAACAGTAGACCTGAAATAAATATCTTTTATCTATGTTCATAATTTTTCAGTTCTATCTACCTATTTCTTTAATATTTCTAAAATAGAACTTATCCTCTCTTTCATACATTTGTTAGTCTCGCTTAACACGGTTTCGTTTAACACGGTGATCTAGTAGAACCTATCTTCCGTGTTAAGCGAGGGATGGGTGTATATGCTCAAGATATTATTTATTGGACATATTGCTAATAACAGAATCTACATACATATATTTATGAACGAACTACTTCAAGTATTGGTCCTGTGTTAATTGTCTTTTAGCCCTTTTTTCATAAATGAAAGTGTAGGATGCAATATCATTATTCACTGCTTTTGGAATTATTGCAGATCGATCAGGGTTTTGATCTTCCGAGACTAAGTAATCCATCCCAGATCAGATTTAAACATTCACCCATCTTTGCTGTTTCAAATTGCTTAGGTTCTTCAATTAATTCCTCTTCAAAAAAAAAACGTCTTTTTACCAGTCCTCAAGTTACAACAACACATCGTTGCTCATTTCCACTAAATGACTGTTAATCAAACTTCGAAATCCTCCTTGAGTAGGAAAATTCTAAAATAAGGGCTGATAAATGGTCTAGTCTCGATCCTTTTGATCCTCTTCCTCCTTATTAGGGGTTTTATCCCTCCTAAAACCACTGTTAAATTTGATTGAACCAGGCAGGGGCAACCAATCCAAAGCCACATTAACTTCTATTCGTCATTAAGCTCGCAATTGGTTTTTTTAATGTAGTCATCCGAATTTTTAATTTGTTATGTTTATCCTCAAAAAAAGCAGTCGCATAAATTGAATGACTTTAAAGCATCGTAATACTCGTTTCAAAAACCATCGTTCTCACAGAAAAATTTACCACTTCGATGTAAACGTGCTTAGAGATGGACCAGGGCCAGAAGTGGCAGAAGTAGATGGACGAGAAATGGTAGAGAGCGGGATCTGCCCCCCAGGACGGAGGTTGCTCATGTATGGTTAATCCAGGGGCAAAATTTCTGAATGTTCAAGATGTTACCCCAAGTTTTGCAAATGATCTCAGTAGCTTCTTTGAGTTTCAATCTTTAGTCGAATTAAACAATAAAACATGTTAAAAAAAACCTTCTCTTCGATTTCTAGCTTTACGATTTTTACTAAGGGCAAAAATATAAAAAAATATATTAATTTTGTTTCATTATTATTATATAATTTTGTCAGTAACCGAAATATTTTTTAGATAAAACTTAATAATATTTTTTTAATCAACAGAGCTTTCTAGATCCAACCTATTATGGTTATAGTGGTGCAAATACTATCATATTCGATGGAAACAATACTAAATTGTTTGGTTGTAAGACATATTAAACAAAATGTGAAACAAAACATTATCAGATTCTATGCAATCTTCGTTAAATAGGACAAGATGCTTGGCAAAAAGTAAAAGATGGGAATTGGACGCAAATCATAAAAACTCAATATATATTAAATGTATCTAATATAATAGCATCGATTTATTATAATTTAACTTTTCTTAACAAATACAAATAATTAACTTTATTTTCATTTATTTTAAATTTAAAAATAAGTAATAAGGTCCTCAACTTAATCTAGTGCGTATGATCGATTTAGCTTATGTGGGAACATTTGGATTAAATATTTTTTTCCAAATAAGTAGCGGGCACTACTTCTGTATTCTACATCTCGCATCGCAGCTACTACGGTGGACTTGCAGACTCTGCACTTAACTTTTTTTGTTTTTTTCGATATCCCCCTGTTTTTCCAAAACGTTGAAAGCTTTGACATCGCATTTTTAGTCATCTCTATTTACCTAACTTGGGCTCACAATTTCGGTTACTAAGTAGAGATCCGAGATATAGAAATTCTTCAAGCCTCTCTAGATCCGGAAGATTAACGGATTTGGATAGCTGATTACTTCTGTCGACTATCATCAGCTTGGTTTTAGTAATATTAATCTTGAGTTCTAGTTTTTTACTTATAGACAATTCATTTAAGCAGATAAGCCATTTCTTCTTTATTGTTGCTATAACCCTTTTTTATATTCTGTAAAACACATCACCAACAGTATGTTGTATAAAAGCTTTTGTCCTTCTTTCCTCAGTTCTTTTAATAATTCGGCAGAAATACCACCATTTAGGGAGATTTGTTGTTTTTCAAATTCTTCAGTGCATTTTTGATTCGGCTTATCATAAATACTGGTTCTCGTTCATATTGCTCTATTTTTATTCTAGTAGAGTGAATTTCATCTCTGTATAAGTTTTTACAATAATTCATCCATATTTTTTTTTACATTTCTGTGATTACTTCTCTTTTCCACTTTTAATGACAAATGACTTTGTTTTATAATCTCTAGAGAGTAATCATACTTTTTGTAATAAGTTTGAATAAGTAAGTGCAGAAGGCAACGGAAAACCAGTGCACTAATAGCCCATGAAAACTATGAAGGACGGGTATTAAAAAGCCAAAATTAAAGAACATTATTTTCTTTTGACCTAATCAGATTATTGAAGAAAAAAAATCTAATTGGTAAGTATGCATAGGAATATGTAAAATATGATAATCAGTCATATACATACTGTCGAGGTCAATTGATTCCGGATAATACACTGGATAATATGGGAACATAAAACATTGCAAAAAAGCAGGGGTTTTGATTAAAAAGTTGTCATTAATTAAATTAGCCAAAAAGTCAAAACCAGTGTATTTCAGTTGAACATTATAGATCGCAAAACAAAATCGTTCAAAAATATATTAAAATTTACCTGAGTCAATCTTGTAATGTTTTAATAACCATTTTTAATATGGATAAATCAGGTCGGGCTTTGTCTATAATTTTTTATATCTAATAATCTTTCCACACATGATACAAATGCATTTTTGACAATAATGAGATCTGACTTGGTGTATTTTGGACCTGCATATTCTGAAACAATATATTCACAATATTAGGTATTTAGTAAACCATGGAGTTTTACAACAAATTCACTAATTAAGTAGACAAACTAGGATAAACGGTATTAAAAAAATTAAAAACAGTTCTTGATATTTAAATAAAAAAATTGACATTGAATAATTAGCTTCACATGGCAAACGAAAAAGATTTGCAACGATTTGTTTAAAGGATTTCTATATGTAATTTGTTTTTGAAACGTGAAATATATTTCGAACAGAAAATGGTGACAGGAACTTGATCTTCAGACCGACTCCCAATTTAAAAAAAGACTGTTATGAAATATTGACAAATATCTTTTAAATACCTGTAAACTGATGTTGGAGGCATATTGAGTACCTGTGCTAGTCATCTACTCTAATATCGTCACTTTCAATCACTTTAGGCCTACCCTGCAGATCTTCAATGTCAAAATTTCTAAGTTTAACTGCATCCCTACCCATCGCAACACAAATGTTTTTGCCAGCTGTTGTCGCATTATGTACAAGTTGAAACACAATAAAGCATAAAAAAACGTAACTGAATCTCTTCCATCTCCACTGCGATTGTTGTGTTAGGGTTTTAAATATATTAAAAATATCCCAATGATTAAAATAACCACCGACACTACCACTATTGATTGACGAACACGGAAAGAATACTATAAATATCTTTAGTTTACAAAAAGTTCAGAGTTAATGTAAGAAAAAATGCAAAGACTTATGGAACGACCTGATAATTGGTATAAAACAAATAATAGAAAAAATTGAAAAAATCACTCTCAAGATAATAACGAATCTCGTTCTTTATAGCGATAATTTAATTGAGGTTGGTGCCGGATTTCTTACGACCACTTGAATTATTTTCCTTCTCTCAGCTAGAGTTTTGACACCCTGCGGTCCGGGGGACTCGAAAACGCGTCCTCGCAGGTCAATGTAGAAGTACGGGGGACGCGTTTTCGAGTCCTCGATGCCGCTGATGTCAGAAATCATTTATATTTCATTGATACGCAGACCACACTTTGAGAAGTTTTGAACTATTATTACAGCGGACCAGAACGTGTTAACATTCTTCATGTGGGATATTTTATTATATTTTCAAATATGCGCGATGCGAAATACAATGAAAAATTAAATCGAAGGTCAATACAACTGTGTCGGGATCCACTGATCCCCAATTAGGTTTCAGTAGATGGCTACGGGTCTGCACTGAATATATCCCTATGTTAGAATAAATTAGAAATCTGTACTATTGACTTAACAATATTGATTTGCACAATGTACCAATCTATCCGTAGTTTTTATGATTATGAACAATCGTTCATTACAAAAAACTACTAACTTTATTTATAAACTAATTACACAATGGATTTTATATCGGTGAGTGGCGCTTTGGAATTTACTGTAAAGACATTCATCCATCATTAAATGAATAAATAAATATTTATCACAAGTGACCCTGCACCCAATCTGATTTAAAAGCTCGGTTAAAATCCAAATTCCGTTTTTTGAAATATCTTGGAATTTTTCCGAATGAATTTGAAGCCCCATATGATGCCTAGACAAATGATTCCGATTTGAGATAGCAATCCAAACCAATGTATCGTATATGATTTCAATGTATATATTTCATGCTACAATGTACGAGTATGCAAGAGATTAGAATATCAAAATGACATTGACAACCAGTATATATACGGGAAATAGGATGTGTGTCATTAAAAAAAATAGATATGATTTATTAAGATAAATGAGAATGCTGTTGGAAAGAGATAACACATTTTTATTCTAACAATGATTTTAAAACAGTAGCTTATTCAATTAAATAAAATATCGTTTGGATTGGAAAACGTTGACGATTCGTCCCCATTGTTATTAATACCTGGATCACCCTCTTGATTTGTTCGGTCGAGATGTTGAAATGTTGTCATCTTTGAAATAGCATTTAAGGCACTTTGAATTAAGGATCCTGAAAATATAATTTATTATTAATATTAAATACACAAATAATTATGTTTATGACTTTTTTGATTAAATCAGAGAGTTCAAAAAAAATTAACTTTCATGGAGCAAAGCAGGAATTGAGTTAGTTTCAAAGGGTAGTTGATAGTAAAACACTCACACATACATACAATTAAGAAATGGAAGGAATTCATTGCGTGTTGATAGAAAAAAAGGAATTCATTGCGTGTTGATAAATTACTTTCGTTATCATCAAAAAAATATTATTGTATTCAATGCAAAGTAATCCCCATCAGATAGATTCTATATAAATCAATCAATCAATAAAGTGTCTTGTTTTTCAGCGTTTCTTCTGTTATTTTTTAAATGTTAGCAAAACAACATCCTTTAATGATTTTTTTTTCTTCAAGTTTCAGGCCACCTCCATTCAGGACTGTTCTCGACCAAAAATCACTGACCGTTCACGCTTTTTGTCGTGAAAGCGATACCCCCACTTAGCATTTATTTTTCTGATGACGATGCACAATGTAATTCTACTATTTCACCACAGATGGATACACGTGCATGTTAGCTTGGATTATCATCACATGAAACCATGCGGCCCCCAGGCTAGGTTTGATGTAAAACCTTGCGGCTCATAAAGTGTTAATGTAAATGTAAATCCATTAATGAATAGCTACCAACCTTTCAGAGAAAATGTGAGGCCAGATGCAACTAATATTTTAGAGGCTTTTCAAAAAAAAAGCTAGTGATGGAAAGCATTGGAAATACCATCGTCTTATGGTTAGTTTTATAATTCTTTTCGCTTTAGTTTTCCATAATATTTTGTCTAATAAGTTGGTTGAGTGTTGTTGTGTATTGGACAAATATGTGTAAGATAATCTATTACTAGAAAAGCTCTAAAGTAACAAAACGCTTAAAAATTCTTACACAAAAAAATTTGGTATTCACATTGACTGTTCTGTTAAAAAAATATCGAGGAGATAGCAGGACAATAAACTATCCAAAGTGCATCAAAGAAATGAAAAGAATCTCATGACTAATATACAGTAAACCTCCCTACAACGTCCTCTCCTATAACGTTTGCGGCGGTTTTTAGCTATTATGTCGATCCCCCCCCTATAATGTATTTTTTTTAAAACACTTTATTAGAATTTTCATAATAAATTTTGTACATATTGGTATATTAAATGGGTTCGCGCAATGACAAAATGTAGCTCCAGATCGCTTGACATTGACAAGCATCCGGCAAACTAAATAAAAAAAAAATGTACATATCGGTATTTTAAATGCGTTCGCGCATTGACAAAAAGTCAGTAGTTCC
>JAGXCT010033642.1:10371-20746 GCA_022495035.1 Philopotamus ludificatus | reverse complement strand
TTTGTGAGATATCGATAGTGGCCATTGTAAGTGCAAGGTCTACGAGAAAGGAAGGCTGTGGAAAGAGGAGCAGTGCTCCTAATTGCGCTCTCATCCCACAGGCGCTGCTGTCCGACGCTGCCCTCGGTGCTCTTTGTGTTGAGCCTCCCTGCCCACACCTTCCTCTAGAAGGTGTGTTCATTACGTCGATACTCGACTAATTTGTTGCCCTATTGTTTTCGCATAGTCACATATAATCACAGGATCGCATTAGTGAATTGCGAAAATAATTAAAAAAATATCTCTAATCTGATTAATACACGAGTGAGTACAAAATATAATATAATTATTTTTATTATGTGTTTATTTTAATTATTATTTTGTTGCAGTGCGTTCCTGGATTATGTTCCAGTAATAATGATTGTTTATTAAAATCGACACGTGTTATCTAGATCCCTGTGCCGGTGGTATTTGCGATATTGATCTCGACCAGTATTGTGCGGAAGAACAGAGCCTCTAGCTGCCACACCTACGCATTTGTTGCAATCAATCACAATTATCTTCGGCACTCTTCAACGTAACCACGCAGAATATCGGTAATAGGTTTTTGTGATTATTTTTTTTGTGATGACGTCGGGAATGCGGCGTCGGAAGCCGGGTTTTGATTTGAAAGGCGATGTTTCTACTAATTTTAGACGAACAAAGAAAATGATTAGTATTGTTCCGGCGACAAAGGACCGAGGAGGAGCGGATTGCAGTGACGTGGCGAAGACTGCGAAAAAAAGGCAGTGTGAAAACAGGCGTCCCTCCTTCAATCTATAGTCGGCGGTGAGTTTTTCTTTCTTTGTCTCCTCGCTCTTCAATAACCTCCCCGCTGCGAAAGTTCTCCCCGTGGCCTCGTTGCATTTTCCTGTTATCCTAATACCCCTTTCCGGGAGCTTGTGGATTTGGAGACGTCCGTGAAGATGGAACGGGCCAAGCCAGGGCTGTCCAATTATCGCTCTCTTATTTTATGTTTGTTTATTTTGTCCATACACAACGAAAAATAAATCAATTTATTTAGATACAGTTCGAATACTAATCTAAATGATGATCTAATAAAAAAAATGTACACTTGAGTATCTTTTTGCACGGTTTCGAAATAACACGGTTCAAAAAAATGGCTTAAATATATTACTTATAAAAAATCCTTGGCCATGCATTATCATGATAATAAATATTAGGAAAAATGGAAAGAAATGTCATTTTTTTATTGCGACAAAGAAAAATTTGTGCAATATTATTATGCACATTTGTGTAAAACTATGCGGTTTTTTTTTCAATCACAGAAGTAGAAGCTTTTTCAGCGCATGATGGCTCAGAAGTTGTAACATGTACCTGATTTAATTAAAGTAATTACTTTTTGTCCTTGGATTCTTGGTCAAGAAATGAAACGGTTTCATATCTGAACGATTAAGTCCGCACGATACATGTCTTTTAAAAATATTCTACACTAATAACCATGGAAAACTTCACTAATGAGCTGAAAGTGTCATCCTTGGTTTTGGTTTGTCCCTTCGCTTATTTTCACTACTTTTGTACTTTTACTAGCAAAAAATACCACTAATGTATCCCTTTAATCTCAGGCCATTGCATTTTCTTACCAATGAGCTAAAAAAAATCAAACTAGTTTAATGTAACGCGACAAAAAAATGACATTTCTTTCCGCTTTACCTAATATATTTCATACTTTCACCCCTCATATTTTAATCGGGTGTTTTACATGTTTTGCATGTGTGTGAAATCTATATATTATTAAAATAATAGCAATAAAGTTTCGTAAAGACATGTGAAAAAACATGGACGTTGAATGCAGTTACAACGTTGTTCCACAACTTTTAAATAATATAACACTAGTTAGTTTTCAACATATCTAAATATAATAAATACGTTAGTGCCCACATTATTCCACTCACATATTCAGACTTTCCCATATAAGCAGAAAGTTACTTTTAATTTTCTGCTAGCATAGGATTTTCCGCTGTTTCTCATGATTCTTCCGTTTATTATCTTACCATTCTGCAAGCTTCTTATCCTACAAGCAATAAGAACGATCGACGTTTCTTTAGACATGATAACACTAGACACCACGTTATTCCACTGAGCGCGCGCAGAAGATAATATAAGTATAATATTTTTATAGAGTGGTCAAATAAAGTAATCACATTGCAAATTATTCCGTAAAAAAATGGATTTTGAAAAAAATCATCAGTTACCACCTTATTTAAGGTTTAAATTTTTGCTTTAATTATTAATTACGCTTTTTATTTCTTTTTTAAATTTAAATAATTATTAGTAATTATATTTTATTTATTTCTTTGTATTCATTTACAGGTTTTTTACGTCAAATACACCCATTTGTTACACCCCAAATCAAATTGACCCATTTTCTATTGAAATGTCTTTTTAAAAGGCGTCAATTTGATTTGCAAAAGATGTATTTTATTTCCAAAGTGTGTATTTGACGTAAAAAACCTGTATTTAACAGTGATACTTAACCCATTCGTCACGGCGGCTCGAAAACAACCGCGTCATCCGAAGGGTCTATTTATAAGGTAAAATTGACCCCAAGCATTTCAAGTCAAGATATTGATGAAATCATCATCAATATCTTAACGTTTTTATTTTAAATAAAATAGATTTAATAAAAATAAAAATAGTTATTCATGGATTTTTCTACTAATATAGATGACGGTAAATGACAACATTCTCGGCGATGTTTCGCCGCAGACTGAGCTATCACAGCACGTCTCGCTCGCACTCGGCACATCGTATCGGTTGCGAGCTAAAAAAAACATGTTTATTTACAATATTTCTTCTTCAGACAAATTTGTGACATCTAATATTTTTTTTAAAGGGTTATTCGAGAAAAATTGGGGCCCCTAATAGGCACGGTTAATACTGGTTTATATTTTTTAACTAACTTCTATTTCTAAATGACATTCATTTAACTTTTAATAGACCATAGACATAATTATTGATTCGACTAAATTTTCTTTCACATCCCTGCTGTTTATAAATGAAATACTAGATATTTTATAGTTTTTATTGACTAATTATCTTTTTTAATTAATCTAATTTCTATAAATTACTTTAAAATAACCAATATTGTCCATTTATAATGCATTTTATACACTTTTTATGACTTTTCAACTGATTTTTGAAGCGCTGTCGTTTTAAAGTTTTTTTTGAATACTGGAAACACTTGAAAATTAATTCATACGAAAGGGAAATCTATGGAATAGATGAAATGGATAAAAATGGCATTGCTATTCTGTCACATTAATTAAAAATTAAGTCGATGTTCAGCCCTGAAAGCATCAGAATCAAAGAAATGGTGTGCCGGTCTGGGGCGGACAGGATTAGGTTTATATGGGCGGGTAGATTGCACGTTACGAGGAGGCCATGCCAGTACTGTTTTAATGCTCTTTCGGTCATTTACTTGAAAAATGCACTTTTAATCCGGGCCCGTAACAGAACCGACCGTGCATCGACACTGCGCAAATTGGAATATTCAAATTAAATTGCAAAAGTCCCTTCTTTGGCGTAAATTATAAACCGCTCGAAACTGCGAAGAGTATTAAACATTATGGCAGCGAGAAATAAATTAAACTGAAGATCGTTTTCGAGTGCATCAATGGTCACCGCACTGCTCCAGTTCGGCGAGGCTTCCGCCTGCGAAGATGGCTTCCAATAAAAACAAGCCGTAAATGATAACGGCCGCTCTTTCATTTATTTTGTCTCCGGGCACGGATTATAAGAGGACGTGGTGGTATCAGTGTTCATAACCTGGTGCGAGATTAAGAGCACGGTCTAGTCTGGTGCACGTTATCGCGCCATCCGTTACGCGGAGCCTTACAAAGGGTGGGTGGGCTTAGACCCCCGGGCTGCGCCCCCTCCTCGCCCCTGCGGTGTCACCTTGCACCAAAAAGGTTACTAGCTGCTGCAGGCTTTGCAGCTTGACGACGACGTCTATTGCATACTGCGTCTCGTACCTTTTTTCCCTATATATTACCACCCGCTGAATAATCAACGGATGAAAGAACGTACCCTTCCTATATAAATCCAATTTAATAAAAAGCACAGATAATCAGACGTATCTGCTCGTACTTAGCGCTGTTGTGCAATAAACCTTTATTGAAAAATAGACCGTGTAAATGTCTTATTATTTGATATTGATATACGAGTGAAATGCTCGATCGAGAAATGTTCAGATAGCTGAAATAAATATAGAATGCTTTATTATACGTCGCGTTGTTAGCGTTTGCTAGCCCTGCTATTGAGCCAAGACAGGTATATATTGGTATGAGTGCACTGGACGTCGATGACGTCACACAGGGCCGAAAATCCGGCGCTAACAAACATGGCATCGTCGATGAGGCAATGGCGGATCAAACTGATTTTTAAATTAAATTAAAAATATTGCATATATTAACACATTCCGGTCCGCTGGGTTCCGCGCCGAGTATTGCGTTGGGCCGGGCGATTATTATCGCGAAAAAAATAGCAAAAGTTACCTAAGTAAAATCGATGTAATTCTGATACCATTTAAGTTACGTCAATATTTTTTTTTGTTGTGTTTAGAAAGGTTATCTCTATGTAAAAAAATAATAGTTAAAAACTTATTAAAGTGTGGTCTGCGTATCAATGAAATGCTTTTGGTTTAACATCAGCGCCAACGAGGACTCGAAAACGCGTCCCCCGTACTTCTACGTTGGCCCGCGAGGACGCGTTTTCGAGTCCCCCGGACCGCAACGTGTTAATACACTCGGAAATCGTATAACACGGTCATATGGTTACGCAAAAACGTGAAAAACGAGAAATATACGCGTAGGTTACAAATGCAATGAATAATGATATTGCATACTACACTTTAATTTATGAAGAAAAGAAAAGACTAAAAGACAATTAACACTGGACCGATACTTGAAGTAGTTCGTCCATAAATATATATTATGTGCAACATGTCAAATAAATAAGTGCAATAAATACTATTAAGTCAAGGACTTACTGTACGTTTATGTATTTATTTTAAATACTTAAATATTCATAATATGGATCATTCATCATGACGATCAATTACAATCATATCTTTTGAGTATTTTCGATTTAACTTTTAAAAACTGCTTAATAAACGATTGTCTGATTTTAGCGTGTATTTTTTTATGCATTTCTTAATGAAAATATACGCTGTATGCTTTGGTCTTTATCGGGGATATTTTTACGAAGGATCTTATATTATATAAGATCTTTATTAAGGCATCCAAAGGTCCATACATCAACATATCTACAACGTTCGTTTGTAGTCATTTCAAAAACGACTACAACAGACCACGAGGGTGACAAAAGAGCCACTTTTACAAAATATGCAGAAAAAATGACAGATATAAGCCTCTTCGAAATTAAATAGGCTTCGAAACAATACAAAATGGAAAAGGCTAGGGAGTTCATGAAATAACTACGGAGTTCCCGAGAGCTGAAGGAAATTTAGTAGCATGGATAAAAAGTCTGATCACTCTTTACATCAAAAAGGCGGCAATCCCCCCTGAAAGAATTACAGACCGATCTTGTTGCTATAACATTTATATAAAATCTTCTCCAAAGTAAACAGACTCCCAAAAACCTAGACCATTTACAACTACCAGAGCAGGCCGGATTCTGAAGTGTCTCCAATATTTTAGACCATATTCATATCCCCAGACCAATTATACAAACACAAAGAATTATAAAAAGCCCCAAATATAATGTATGTTGTCTACGAAAGAGCTTTGCATATCATCAAAACCTGGGCTGTGTGTGAATCTTTCCAAATATTCCAAATTTAATATACAGTAAACCCCCCTATAACGTCCAGATAGCTTCCACGTTATAGGGGGGGTAATTTTATTTTTTGATTTGAAGGAGATCAGTGCATCAAACATTTTAATTTTTCTTTTTTTTACATTTTTACTTGTTTACCAGCGCAAATGACTTGACTCGCGCGATGAGCGATATCCTTTAGTATTTTGGCTGACGTAATCTTCCCGCAACTTACGGGCAGGGAAGACAACATGACATTTTATTAGTTAATTTTATAAAATTATAAAATATTTTTATGAAAAATCTATTTAGCGTTTTAAAATATACACGTTATAGGGGGGTTTGACGTTATTGGAAAAAACTGCCACAAACGTTATAGGGGGGTTTACTGTAGATACATCGAAATACTGAAGTATTATACAAATTTGCAACAATGACAACAAGGTGATATAACCTCAGTGGCTGAGGTTACTCCCATTGATCGCGCTTTAAAACATACAAAGACGCAGGGGAAGAGGCAGAGCGCCCACTTGCTGGAGTAACCAGATGAAGAGGGCTCTACTGTAGTAGCTGCGATGCGAGATGATGCGAGAAGATCAAGGAAATTCGGAACAAGAATGGTCACGATCTTCAGATATGAGGGTGCCAACTTAAGAAAAAGCTTGCTGCAACGATTTTTCAAGCCAAGATAACGATGTGATGTTAATTCGGGAATTAGCAGTGATTATGTGTGATATAGAGTAGCCGAAACCGTTCCTGAATAACACTAAGCACAGGCCAGGGCGTGTGTTAGAGGAAAAAACTCATTATCTCTGTATGTTTTATAAAAATATTTATGTAGGTAGTGTAAATAATTATAAAACAAATAATATAAATTTCGATCCAACTGAAATAATATTAAAAATAACCAGTGTCGTGGTTTGACACTGGGGGGAATGTAAGTGTGAGTGACTTATTCCCCTTGCATCTTTAGAATCTTCATCAATTCTTAATATATGTGATATCTTTGGAATCCTTCTGATATCTATCCATTGTAGTCAAGTAAATAAATAAATAAATAATCGATGCAACAAAATGGTAACGATATTTTCTGGCGCTTGATGATGCCATTAGAAGAGAGCTCAAAACCACTCCAAGGTAAGTGACTGATGTCCTTAGCAGGGAGAACTGTGTTGAATAAAGTATAGCGTTAAATATATTAATAATATTCTGAATATATATTTTAACATTAAATCAAAATTTACTATGTACGTCACTGGATTCGCCTCGATTTGCCGTTGTACAGCCGTTGTTTTCCGACAGCTTGATGGTGCCATAAGCGTCGTGCATATAATTACACTTGATGACCGTGCAGACCGTCCACCCCCACTCTCCACTCATCGGAATTTACTAATAAAAATATACTTTTTTAAATGCTTTGTGTAACATATCACAGCCAGCGACTGCTATGACGTATGACAGCAACGAACATGTGCCTTATAAAAGTAAAACATATAGATTCACATGACAGGAGGTGGACGTGGGCGCGGAATAGGTGGGGGCGGTCGGAGGGGGGAGGGGGGTTTTGAAAGCAATCGTCGTGTGTGCTTCATACACTTTTTATTTGACGGTTCACTCGATCGGACGGCGGACACAACTTTGCCATGGCGAAAAATGGTCGGAAAAAGATGAAAGCACAATGTGCAGGCACGCTCTCCAGTAATGCAGTATAAACAATGAAGACAAAAAATAGATCAAAAGAGTGTGGAAGTGTGCAGCTGCAGGCGGATATGGATGGAGCTGGCTGACTGTCTAGGCGGGCTGCACCAAAGCCGCCCAGCAAAAACCTATGATTAATTAATCAAACTCAATGCGGGCGGCGGCATTAGGGCCTCCCCAGGCCCATCCCCTACTCGGGAGGGGGCGCTCCCGACGAGCGCCCCCTCCCCCAGCTCGCTCCTGGGCGGCGAAACGTGCCCAGGTGGAAACTTTCCTTTGTAAAAACACACACGCTCAAATTAATAAAACACTGGCGTCTGCGACCCCCGGAACCGGGCTTGTCCTCGCGAAAACGCAATAATTAACGCTAACCTCCTGTGACATAGCTGTCGTAAGTCCCAGACAATGGATTAATTTTAAGTCTATCAAAGGATCATGTCCGGGTTTGATCCAGCTCCTCAATGATCAATAGTTTTATCATTCGTTAATAAGCAGTTATATTGGCATAGTTGATCTTTCAAAAATTTTGAATGACACTTAGAAGCATACCGATCTTAACCGATCCGTCACGGCGGCTCGAAACCAACGATATCGCCCGATGGGGTATATTTACTATGAAAAATAAACCCCAAGCATTTCAAGTCAAGATAATAATGAATTCTTCATCAATCTTGAATTAAAATGCTAACATATGATTGTTTATATTTATTATTTAGATTTTTTTAGACAAATACATAAAGTTTGTGGGGTGTAAGATTTATATTATAAGAGTTATTCGAGAAAAAACAAAAACTTGGGGTCCCAAATAGGCCCCATCGGCAACAGACGAACATAATTAAAAATGTATGTCAAAGAAAATTATATGTACATTGGTAATGAGCGTGAATTATCTTCATTTTTTCAGTCAACCTTCCTATATTTACTCCCCTGGCACAACTGTTGCGATTGAAAACACTGGAAGAAATATGCTTGGTCAATCCCCCCCCCCCCGCCTATAGGCACAAGCTATAGTTATCCAACTAAATACAAAAATGGGTCAAATGTTTGATTTGCTTCAAATCGCAAAATACAATTTAAAGAACCTAACCCCAAATTTTGTATGAGTGCCTAACTTTCTACAGCGTTTTTTTTATAGTGTGGTCCCTATCTGAGCGTTATATGTTATAATTATATGCCGCACATGGCCCGCGTTCCGTAGTTTGACCATGCCTGCTCTAGAATCATTCATTCCCATTCTAATGCATTTAATTAATTTTATAATTTAATAATGATAGGACAGAATCTTTAATAAATAGAAAAAGAGACATCTTTAATATAACGATAAAGAAAGTAGTATATATCAATGCCATTGCCATTGCCAACGTTAACAATGAAATTTGCCTTGAGATGAAACGTTACCTTGTACTCATTTGAGATAATATATTATTATATATCAAACAAAGTGTTTAAAAGCTTTTACTATATAATTATTTGATTTATATCAACTATAACAATTGTGATAAATAAATTAAATTGTAAGGAACCAAAAATTCGATTACGTATCATTGAAATCATTGAGATCTAGATAATTAGAATATTATAAAATAAATGCATAATTTGTATCATAAATACGCCGGTGATATATTGGTATAATATATGAAGAACTTAACACAGCTATCGCATTTGTGCCCAGATTATAAATTGGTTCTTGGGCTACATGGACCTATGATTAATACCGAGTGCAATTGCACCTACTCCATCACCGGGGCTATTAAATTAGCCGATCTTCCGGCATGCTCTGCCGTAAATAATAATGTCCAATATTAGACGTAGCCACGGCCAGACAACTTCATACTCGTAAAACCAATAAGATTACCACGGCCGAGGGAGGCGGAGAAGGGCCAAGTGCTTCAAGCATCCTTGGCTCTAGAATTTTTTGAGTTCATCTTAAAATAGTTCAGACTAAACGAGAGCTTGATTTTAAAACTAATTTTTTTATAAATTAAATAAAAATAAAATTAAGCTCTTTTAAATCTTACTTAATAATAGTGATAAATGGTAAATAATTTAAATGTTTATTAAGAAAACATAACTTGTATTAGAGATGGTTTTATGTTTAGTCATAAAATTGTATTATATAGCTTTCGTTGCTGATGGAATTTGCGTGTGAAACATAGGGACTTCGACGGCCGGGAAAGAAGCATACATACCTGGTTCAAGAAGCTGCGAAAATAATCGTTGAATAAAATTTCGTGTAGATTATTTAATGTTTCTAATTAACGTTCGACGGGTATTTCTAATTAAATTTTAAACATTGTAAAACAATAATTGAATTATGCAGGCATTTTTGATTTAACGGTCTTATTTACCATTAGTTATTTGCCTTAGCTATAAAATAAGTAGTAAAATCTTATGGCGGAATGTCGATTGCAAATTAGCAATTTTTTTTTGTGATATAATATTCGCTAATATTTTATATTATCGTGTAAAATATTTAAAAGCATTTTCATCTAGATTCTAGAATGACCTATTTTTAGCAGCATGGAATGAAGTGAAATGGAATGGATACATTCATTTCATCAATCATTTTCATGGGTTTTATTGTTTTATTATTCTCATTTGCCGATACGAATTGCAAGAGTTCTAAAATTATTTCCTCAATATACAATTTACGAAAATGGAACAGTTTATTTGGAATAATAGATTTTAAGAAAATGAGGTCGATCTGTTTATCAACATGATTGATAAGGCTGCAAATATAATCGATTTGAGAGCTTTCAATAAATATTTTTTTAGATTATTATCAGAATATAGTCTAGTATTTAACATTAATTATAATAATTAATAATAAATAATTACTAGCTGCAAATTTGTTTTCAGA